>PVKZ01000935.1:407374-547421 GCA_004027375.1 Macroglossus sobrinus
TCTCTCTCTCTCTCTCTCTCTCTCTCTCTCTCTCTCTCTCTCTCTCTCTCCCTCTCTCCCTCTCTCTCTTTCTCTTTTCTCTCTGTCTCTCCCCTCTCCCCTTTTTATGTTTTCCAGGATTCTTAGCTCTGGGAATAAAGGAGTTCAGCATTTAACTATACATAATCTGTGAGATGGCATCAGTAGCTTTATCAATCTCAGTGGCTCAGAGGGAAACATGATGATGTTTGATCTCATTAGTCTTACAGGCTGCTCTGCTCTAGACCTGAGAAGGCAGACCTTTATGCCTTTGGGAAACCAAAGGGGATTTCTGGGCTTCAGTTCCTGACTAGAGTGACTGCATCTGTGAGAGTCTGTGTGGGAGGATGGAGATGAGCAAATCCCCTCTCATCAGCCTCACTTGTGCTGTGGCCCCTCTTCCTTCAAGGTTATCCAGTCACAGGAGAAATTAGCTGAGGACAGAAGACCCAAGGTTAGCCTGGCTATGCAGATACCACTGTATTATTTTGGCTTATCACGGAACTTCTCCGGGCCTCAATTACTCACAAATTAACAGAAGCTTGGACTAAATAACTGGATTTCAAAATTTTACTTTTGTATTTTTCAGCAGTAGAAAATTCTTTCTAAAATAAGGTCTCTTGCATATAGAAACAGAAGAAAGTGGAGCTACCCTTGTTGAAGGTGGGTGGGAGGGCTTGCTTGCTGAATTCAGGGCCCAGGTTGAAAACCAGTAGAGGAGGTGCCTGCTCTGGCTCCTTGCAATTCCAGTACTCCATGATTCTTGTGCCACAGCCCCTGACTCCAGCTGAAGATGCAGAGGAGGAGTCAGAAACCAGAGCATCATCTTCCCTCCCCATTGTCCCAGCATCCCTGCCCTCTTCTGTGTTTCACAGTAACTGGTTGAAAATAAGATCCTTTGGTTGTGGCATGACATTATGGAAAAGTGGCCAGCTCACTCCCACCTCCTTCTTCCTTAGCCTCCCAGTTTCCAAGGCCCTGGCAGATGTGAAAGCTGACCTGAGTCCTGAGAGGAGGCTTGCGGGGAGCTGGTGACCTCACAGGGGAGGAGATCAGAGGAGGCCAAGCTCATCTGACCCAGGCCACAGAGGCAGGGCTAGGACAGCTGTGAGAGCAGAGTGGGGCCGCCGAGTACTCTGGGCAGCGCGGAGGGAGGAGGCTCCTGACCCTTCTCTGACTTCCAGGTGGTACCTGCTTTCTCTCACAGTGATTTTTGTGGCAAACAGGGAGAAAGAGGGCCAGTAGAATTCCTGGTTGTTTTGCTTCTTTACACTAATTCTTCATCCTGTACTTCTCTCCTACCTCTTCAGACTTTATAGGAATTTTTGGTTATTCAACACACCCTCTTTCCTGTCAGACTATATTTCATTTCTCACATTCCACCTCGGGGCCTAGGTTAGCAAAGCCCAGCTGCCCCGGTTAACCTAGGTGAGATATTAAACCCCACCCGCCCCAGGCATGGCCCATCATCCTCCCCAAGCCCCGGGTTCTCTCCCTGGTGAAACAGAGGTGATAACAGTTCTCATGGTATTTTCAATTAAAAATTCCTGAAATGTTTCCAGCATCAGCCAGCCAGAAAGGAGGGTGATAGAGAACAAATGGTGACAAGGAGAGAAAGAAAGAGAGAGAAGGAGAGAGAGGGAGGTGGTGGTGGAGTGGAGGAGCGGGGAACAAATATGTGAGGAGCCAGAAGTCAGCAAGGGAGTGAGGGAGAACTGAACCAGAAAACCGATGGCACTAAAGAGAAGCCACCAAAAGAAAGATGAAGAAAGGGCGCAGATGAAGCTACTGAAGTCCAATGGGCGGCCTGAGAGAGAAAGCAGAACCTGCATGTGAAAAAACTAAAACAGCCAAAAGATAAAGTACTTTGGCGCTAAGTCAAAAAGTGTAACAAAGGTAGCTGGCACTTACTTGGCATCCTTTAGCCAAGTTTTATGTACTGTCCTTAATTCTTCTGCTTTTATTATTCTTTATCATTTTCCTTATTATACTAACCAGAGGGCCCCTTCCAAAATGTACCTGAGGCCATAGGGAAAGGAGCCACAGAGATCTAAACACTTAAGGAAGGAGGATGCTTTTATCCCAAAGCTTTGTTGGCTTTTGAGCCATTCCAGAGAACTCGGCCTGGCCCTGACCTCCAAGGCAGGCATTTGACAAACTCATTTTGTTGAAACTGAGGTGGTCCTGTTGGGAGGGAGGTGCACAGGCAAAGATAAATATGAGAGAGATGGGGAAGAGCTGTTATGTAACATTTCCAAACACACCACTTCACAGGGCGTGCGGAGGCGGAAATGAGAACCAGTCATTTCAAAAGCAAAAAGCAAACTAAAAACCCCACAATCACCCACTTCCACACAAAGCTGTACAGAGGGGGGGAAGTCACTGGATCAGCAGGGACTGCTGCCCCCAGGAATCTGCTTGTGGAATTCTCTTGAAGAAAAAGCCATATAAATAGGTTCTTCCAAAGAGTGTGGGATCCTCCTCCACTGTCCCCCAGCCCAGACAGTGGTGCCACCCACCATCCAGTGTGCACCATCAGAAACTCTGGTGTAGGCTACCTCCACTACCTCTTTGCCCTTCATTCTTCTTTGTCATCACATGTCTGGAAAACACGTCCTCCCATCATCTCCACTATAATCACTTGGTTCAGACCGCCATCCCCTCTCACCTGGGATACAGTAGTAGCTTCCCAATGACCTCCCTGCATCGGCTCTTGCTTCCTCTAATCCACTGTTCACACCGTAGCCAGGGTGACCTAAATATGGAACTCTCATGGCATTTTGCTGCTGCGAGTTTGCTTATGGCTCCTTATTGACCTCAAATCAAGTCCAAAAGATAGATCATAGGCTACAACACTGCATGCAGCAAGCACATGGCCTTTTTCTAGCCTATGAACACACTAAATTCCCTTCTGTCTCCGTGTTATTACCATCTGTAACCTATACATCAGAGTCTCTCCTTTCTGTGGTATAGGATGTTCTCTAAAAACTTTTTAAGGGAAGGGGAATCTCAAAGAATGGGGCCTTATAGTCTCCCAGGCTTCCAGGGTCCTCCGCTAGTCTGCAGCCTTTTCACTGTTAACAATTGCAGGATGTGCACAAAGTGATAGTATTGGGCAGTCAGGGGGCCTTGGCACCCATCCAGCCTCTCCACATCTCCTTACCTCTAACAGTACCACGCCTGTTCCTGCTGACCCAAGAGTTACCATAAGTAGTTGTTTTCCTGAAGGTTCAAGAGAACATCCCAAAACTGTACCAAGCAGGAAAATGAAGAGTCCTGAATTAACAGGCTAACTTGTCTTCTGGGATGACACATAGATCAGGTGGAAGGCCTCACATGGCTCTCTGAATAGATGGTGCCCCTACTCTTCCATCCTCGTTATCTCCCCAAGCATTACTGTGCCCACTTTCGAGCCCCTCTTGAACTCTCCACATTCAAAGGAGGTAATTAAGATTAAATGAGGTCGTGAAGATAAAGCCCCCATAATGGGATTAGTGCCCTCATAAGAAGAGCAAGAGAAGCCAGAGCTTTCTCTCCATGCCCAGGCACTGAGGAAAGGCCAAGGCAAGACACAGTGAGAAGATAGCCATCTGTAACCCAGGAGAAGGACTCTCACCAGACACTAAAACTGCCAGCACCTTAATCTTGAATAGTGAGAAATAAATGTCTGTTGCTTAATCACTCTGTCTGTGGTATTTTTTAATAGCAGCCTGAGCTGACTAAGACTAAAGCCCAGTCCTCATTCTTTAGGACACGCACCTCTCTCAACAGGAAACTGGAGCCTTGTTCCTGCCCGCTGTGCCCCTGGCTCAGACATTGGCAGATGCCCAGGCTTTTCCCTGCTGGGAAGGGCAATGCGCAGGTCTGCCTTGCAGGCAGAGAGACAGTGATTTCTTCATCTGCATTTTGGTTTTTCCCCTTGGGGGTTGCCCGTCATGGTTTCTTCCTGAATCTCTTACAGAATATGTGTCACCATGCAAATTCGTTTTTTTTTTTTTCCGAGGATGCCACAGTCTAGGCTATGAAGAAAACTTATATATATTTTTCTCTGCATGACCCTGACCTTGTGCAACAACTCTGGTTTTTTATGCCATATGTAAATTTGCCTCCTTCCTGAACTGTATTCATTGCAAACAGCCCCTGGCTTTGACCTGGATCCCTGTGTTAGCTGAGGTTACATTTCTGTCCCATCCAGGATGGAGGGCACTCTCTTCTTACAGTATCTCTCTGATGCCCCCAATTTCTTCCTGGATAGTAAAGGAGGGTTCACCATTTAATTTCTTCGTGGGCATGCTTTTCCTTTACATTGGAATGTTCCTTCTTCACCAGTTCTCTTATCTAACTGGCTTCTGCTTATCTTTCACTTCTCTGCTCAAACTTTTAAAGGAAGTTCATTCATTCATTCATTCATTCATTCCTTGCTTACTCTATACCAAGCCCTGGGACAGATGTTAGAAATACAATGATGAGCCAAAACAAACATATCCCTTATGGAGCTCCCAGCTTTGTGGCAGCAGACAATCAAGTAGGTAGGTATGAGCACTGCCCTAACAAGCTCCAAGAATGCATTATTGGGGGAGTTGGACCTAGTTAGAGAGGTCAAGGAAAGGTAATGAGAGAGACATATGAGCATTCCAAGGAGAAAAACAACCTGTTGTCAGGAGGGAGCATAGCTCATGTTAAGGCCTAAAAGAGGGCTGAGGCGGCTGGAGCAGAGAGTGAGGGCTGTGTTCTACCATGAGTGTGGGGAGAGAAGGAAGGGCAGAATATGCAAAACTTTGTAGGCTATGCTCTAGAGTTTAATCTTGATTCTAAGAGCAAAGAGACATTAAGGCTTTAAGTGTGGGATGGGTTCTGTATGAACAGAACTTAACATCGAAGGGTAGAGGAGTAAAGGTGATGAGTGGCATAATCAGGTTTTCCTTTCAGAAGATCACTGGCTGCATGGTGTAGAGTGGATTGCAGAGCCCTGTATGGGTGGGGGTGGGGGTAGGGGTGTGGGTGAACCTGCCTGGGGTGCTACAACAGTGGAGGAAAGAGATGATGGTTCTAGTGAAGACAAGGACATTGAAACAAAGAAAGGTGCAAAATTTGGGAAGATACTTAGCAAAATCAAGGGGAGTTGAGAGAGTATCAGTTATTGGCTTCCGCACTGAGTAGAGGAGGGTGGTGGTGGGAGGGAGTGCTGTTCTTTGAGATGGGTAGGGCTTTTAAAATAGGATATGGTTTGGGCTTTATTGTACACTCCCTATACAAACACACGCAACACTCAGAACCATTGTAATTAATCATTATCTGGGTGGTTATGTGTTTATTGCATAAATTTTCTGGAAAATTATTAGCTCCATGAGGACAGGACTTGAATTTGTCTTATTCACCAGGAAATCTACAAGATCTGACTTGGCATTCAGCAAATGTTTGCTGAATAAATTAGTGCTCATCTGCCTCCTTCAGTTGCCCTTGGGAAATCACCATTTGAAACATTCACCAATTCTGGAGCCTCCATGCATCCCAAACAGAATTTGTTACTGACCTCACATGTTGGAGTTGAAAAGCACTGGGCTTAGAGTCAAAAGATCTGGACTGAAGTCCAGATCTTTTGCTGTGCTAGCAAAAGGTCTACAGATGAGTCAGAAATATTCAGAAATACGTTTCTTCTGGAGTAGTACAACCTGGAAGCCAGGCTAGTCACAATACAAACTCAGCAACCCGAGATGATCATTCTGAAGGTGTTAGCTTTAACATGCCCTATAACGGCTTATTTATTTTATTTTATTTTTATTTCATTCATTAATTTCATTGTGTTTCATTTTTTAGTATTTTTCAATGGTGGAATCTAGAGGGACCTCAGAGTAGCTTGGGGTCTCCAGCAGTGGGGCTGCCCTGAAAGGCATCTTTCTAACAGATTTTTCTCTAAGAGACATTTGCCTCCCACCATTTGTGGGGAAAAAGTCAGCCATTAAAGGGCTTAGGGTATAAGCGCTGATTCACAGGCATGGAGCACTGACCCAGCCTCAGGAGTTCTGGTTCCAGACTCAACCTGCCATGGGACCAAAGACAAGCAACAATCCCACTGCAGAGCAGGCCAAGCTTCTGCATGTAGAGAATGAAGGCCTTCTACTAACCCAATGCCTATTCCCGGGGTGGAACTGGATCTTGGGAGTATCGTTGCAGAGACAGAATAGGTGGTAACTCACAAGGCCAAAGGCCGAGAGGGCCAGAGCTGGTGGGATGAGGTTGTTGACCTGAGACCCTAGAAGGTACAAATTAAAATCTCCAGCTTCCCACGGTCATTTCTGTTGATTCCTCAATAAGGTGTCTCCTGAACCCAACCTAAAGGAGGCCCCCAGGCTATTTCCTATTATAGCACTCTATTTTTTTAAATAAACCATAAAAATCACACAATTTTTAATTAAATATTTGTGTGGCTGTGTTTTAAACACATCTCTGCCACTAGGCTGTAAACTCTATTAAATTTCCCTTCTGTACGAACAGAACTTAACACAGTGCCTGCCAGGCACAGATTAAACGAAGATATGTTGAATAAATGAATGAAGGAAGGGATAGATGGATGGATGGATAGATGGATGGATGGATGGATGGATGGATGGATGGATGGATGAATGAATAGATGGATGAGTATGTGAATGAATGAGTATAGACACAGCAGTTCCCAAGCTCCAACATTCCCTATTGTGCTAGGACTTCTGTCTTCTAGTTTTTGATGAATGCTCTCTCTCTTTCCAGAGAACTGCTTCTCTTCTCCACCCTAGCAGAGCCCAAACTATTTTCCCTGTCCCTAGAAGAAAGACCCACATCTTTTCAGCTTGTTTATTGGACCTGGCACTGGGACTCTTTTTACTTATTATGTGGCTGCTGTCCTGACAGTCTTTGCTTTTATGGTTAAAAGTGTTAGAAATTAGCTCAATCCTAAAGATTACTTCAGAGGACCAACTGTCAACCAATTTCTGAAATTTGCCAAGACTTCCAAGATGACTGTGGTTCTGACAATGGCAGCAGTTCCACTATTTTGTACTCGTTATTTGTCAGGCTGGTACTAAGCTTTTCCCAAACTTTATCATTCCTTCTCCCAGCCAGCACCCTGTGATGTAGGTGTTATTCTTACCTCTGTTTGCCACATGAGGGCACCCAGAGGGACTTGCACAAGGTGAAGCAAATAGCAATGAGCTGAGCCAAAACTGAATTCAGGCAGTCTGAGTACAGAAACCGTGCCTGTAACCATTACGGTAGATTTCCTCGTGTACTAAAAGTGTGTTCCTTCAGTTGAGTTAAGCTCCAGCTGTGAGATTTCTATTCTAGGGTTCACATTGGGTCTCCAAGTAATGCCCAATTGCAAAGCAGGCGGGTGTGGAGAGGCTGCTGTGTCCGGGGGAGAGGAAATATTTTGATTTTGGAGTGTCAATGGTGCATACAAGTTCTGCAGATGGTCCTCCAGGGGCTACAGGCTGTGCTTTCAGGAAAAGCTCAAGTGTCGGCTCTGGACTCGATCAGTCCAGAGAGGAGGAACAGGTGCCCAGCTCCTGAGTGCCAGGTTTGGGCCCAGAGCAGCAGCAACTCCCAAACATTGGCTTCCCTAATATAAGGCCTGATACTAAAGTTCTGCCTCCATGGAGGTCAGTTCTTTCTCATTGCATTTATTTCTATTCTAAACAATAGAGATTTTTAAAATCAAATTTAGGAATTGAATCAAAAAGTGTGCCAAACAGCAGACATGGAGGATCGATGAATATTTCATAAAACACCATCTTAAAGTAACAGAAATGTTCTCAAGTCAGTGCTTTTAACCCTTTTTTACATTTCTTAGATTAAAATCAACTCTTAAACAAGCCTTGGACCAATATGCTGTTGTTTCTTCTGTTTGTATCAATCTTACAGCTGTTGCTTTGCTAGGATTAATCTGTCTCTGAGGAGTTTCAACACTATCCTCCCTGGTGTGTTTTCAGAGCCCATAATGTCATGTAATCAGGCCCATATTATTTTTGTCTGAATCTCTGGGAGTGATGTAAGAGGAAAAAGGAAACTAGCTAACTCCCAACCATTTGACCAAAGGTTAAATTAGTCTTGGCCTTTCCCCAGCTGGACAGAATGCTGCTCAGTCAAACATTTATTCCACCCAGAAGATTGGAAGTCCTCTTCCTTTCTTCTTGAACCGTTTGCCTTAAGGTATCCTTCCCCATCATGCCCCCCAAATAATATGCCAATACTCCTGTCCTCCTCCCCATGCCTCTCATTTTCATGTTGTTCATTATGGATCATTAGTACTGGGGGAAGTGTGTAGAGAAGTCATACAAGGTGGAAACAAATTTTGACATGGAAACTGGAAATACATATTTTTTTAAGAAAGACTTCTAGCCGCTAAGTGGCTGCAAGGAAGACACACTTCTTGGCCCCTTGGCCAGCCTTGTCACTAGTGCAGATGCCTACTGTTGCCAGCATCTCAAGAACACACTGATGGCTCTGATTGTAGCTCTGATTGTAGCTTCTTCTGAAGCGGCCAAGCAAGGCAAGCCAAAAACTCCACCCGAGCCCAGCAGCTAGTCTTCTCATAAGAGACACAGACATGTTGACTTTTACTCGATCAAACTTACATTTCCTGCAAGTACAGGAAGCTCTCTTGGGGCTTGTGAGTGGATCTTAAAAACTTAACATCTCTCCATTGACACTATCTGTTTTGTATTTGAAGTAACTCCAGGACAGAAGTCGTGACTATTAAATGATATACCAGGCCCAGTGAAATAGTCATGTTTCCTTTTGGTGTTTTCCTTCTGTCAGCAAGCAGAAATTTATCCAGTGGCAAATTACAGCTTTCTGAAAACATGGCTCCTCTCCCAGGAGCAGGGGACCCTGTGGTAGAGGAGAATGAGCTAGGACTTTAGAGCTAGAGGAGCTGTAAAGGCAATAGCTAACATTTATTGAGACTTTACTAGGTCTGTGCCAAGCATTTTACATGCATTGTTTCCTTTAGCTTGAGCAATGATTCCAGGAGGCAGGTACTTTTCTTGTCCTCATTTTCAGAGAAGGAAATTTAAACTATGAGCATTTAGGTAACAGGCCTAATGTCACAGAGGCAGGAAGTAGGAAACCAGCCTGAGACTTTTGGAATGAGCTTCTGAGGCTGTTTCAGCCTCAGTTTCTTCCTCCTTAAAATGGGAGCAATCATATTTGTCTTTCCTAGGGACAAGGGTAGTTATAAGATGCAAATGAGACACAGATGTGAAAAAAAATGGCACTGTGAAACAATATGCAATGTTTTTGCTGTTATCTTTATGGCTGACAAATGATGAACACCAGGAACTTACCAGCTTCTGTTTGTGGCCTGAGCTCCTGCAATTTGCAGGATAGTGTCTAGTGATGGAAGCCCATGTGGGTGGTGATGGTGATATTTCAGTTCTTACTATATGAAGAGTGAAAAGAGATAAGAACAAGAGAACAGAAAAGAACCTAAGAAACAAGAGCAATGCAAAAAGAGGAAAGAAAACAAAATGCTAAAATATCAGCCCTCAGGTCAGTTATTTTCCCTCTGAACTCCCAGCCTGAAGTCCATTTGGCTATCTTCATCCAAGCAAATTCAATCAAGTGCATCCTTCATAGAGTTCTTGCATCTGACTTTTCTCCTTCCTCTCTGTCAGTTTTGGTTCATGTGCCCAACACTACTCACCTTGGCTTTGTCAAAGCCTTCTACTCTCTCTCCATACCTCCAGTATCATCTATATCTTCCTTCTTACCATCAGAAATCTTATCCTTCAAAGGCTACTTCAGATGTTGAAGGACAACATCTGAATTCTGAGCATGAGTTACTACCCTTCATGACCTGGACCTTGCTAAGACCTGCAGCCTTAGGTGAACCACATCTCATAGTCTAATATTCCAGCCATACTGAAACACTGGCCATTGCCCACACATGACCTTTCCTCTCTCAGCCTCTGTGCTTTTAATATTTTCAAAGTGGAGAAGATGTCTTCACCTCCCTTACCTGTTAAACTCCTATGCATCCTGCAAGGTCCAACTCGGGAATTGTCCTTCCATATATATTCTGATCACACTATATTTGAATTATCCATCATATTGTAATTGTAATCATTTAATATCTGTAATCATTTAATACCTGTCATTCTCGCTCAGGGTTTCTAAGCTGTGGGAACTGTGTGTTAGTCTCTATAAATTCTCAGTCTTGGTGTCTGGTACATAGAAGGCACTTGAGAAAGGCTGTGTGAAAGGACAAATGAACCTCTCAGTTTGGATTGGGCTTCTATGCAAGATAGCTCTTCCTCTACTTTGCTTAGTTTACTGACTATGTTCTCCAGAAATTTTTCATGAGCTTTCTAGCAGCTGTCAAAATGGTATTCATGCCTCATGAGGTGGTATGGTGACTTCTGATTCTTCCAAAGTTGGAAAAATAGGTGGTATGTAAAATATCTTAAAGCGAACAAGAAAAAAATGTTTTTTCAAATAAATAGTTTTCCTGAACTCTGAAGAGTCTTGGAAAAGATGTTGGTTCATTGCAAGGTTTGAATAAAATCTATGCCAGAAAATTAATCTAGGAAATTGAACCCCTCCTTTATTCTGCCCTTCTCATTGGTTTAACGAAAAGGATTGGAATGGCGTTGACAACACTGTGTTATCCAAAGGAGCAAGATTCGGAACTTTTCTTTCCATCAGAAAGAAACAACATAAACTCTGCAAACAGAGACATATTTCCATTATTTTTTCATAAAAACCTATTCCAGTTCAGTGGGGTTAACCACGGCTATTCTGAAGATACCTTATATTGGGTGTACAGCCCCAAAGCCAAAATGTCAAAGACATTTTAGTTGTTCTAATTGACTAATATTCATTGATCTTCATAGTAATATTAGTCAATATTAATATATATTCTGTTCTGAATTTTATCTATCAACCAGCATGTATAATAACCTAATGGTTAAAATATATTTGACTTTTAATTTTTACTAGTCTGATTACAAATGAAAATTAAATCATGTGTGGTTAAAAGCAACAGCAACAACTTCAGCCAAGTTAAAATGAATAACTTCCACAGAAAGCCTCTTGTTAGAAATATTTCTTGGGCTTAGCCAGAGTTCTAGATGAAACTAATTATTTTCTGGGAAGTTACTATGCAGGGAATGGTAATCTGGATAGCAGTTCCAAAACAGGAACACAAGGATTACCGGCACGTGGCTCGTGGCTCTCAAATGGAGAATTTCAAAAGTGCTATTTCCAGATCCTGCTCAACTAGATACTGACCTGGTGTGTCTGGGGGCCAGCTGGAAATCTGTACTTTCGGAAAGTGATGCAAAGATGGGTTTGAGGTCCACCCCACACTATCCCTCACCTTGCACAGGTGTACCTTAGGGTAGCACCATTGTAATTCTTTAAGCAGAAGCATGCTGGCATTCTATGGCAAGAACCACAGGCTAAATAAAAATGCATTTGCCACTCCACGCACTGGAGTTTGGTGCTCACTGGTAGTCAATGGCCTCTTCATATGTAAGCGATTTGTCACAGATTTCTCTGGCATTATTCTATTGTGTCAGAGCAGTGGAATGGCCTAAGTAAGGCCAGATCTTGACAGGCTCTCCTCTCACGCATTCTGAAGTTTTCTCAGATCAGGGTGGGAAGGACTGAGGCTTTCAAGCGATATCGTCCTCATCTGGTATAGGTCTGCGTGGGCCTTTAAATGCAAGAGCTTTTTCCACGAGGTCAGCAGAAACCAGATCTTGCAGCCTCTTCTCCAGGCTATAGACCAGAGGCCTGACAGATGGATAACCGTCCTCACTGGGGAAGCTCCTCAGGCAGGAATGGAGTTACGATTACCTTAGAACTCTCAGTGACAGCTAGACTCTTACTTTGAAAATAGGATTGAGCAGAAACATAGCAGTTAGGCAGCAGGTGACCACTGGACATTAAATTGTTTCTTTAATATGAATCATTATACATTTTAGACTTCCTTCTTTGTCATCAAATAGGTATAATAAATTTTTAAAAATATTTTAAATATTTAAATTACTTTGTCCAAAAATATGGGAAAAAAAAAACATTTAAAATAAGATGACTTACCTGAATGTACAATTCTTGTCTAGACAAAGAAAGTAATTTAAGTTTGGAAAAAGTAACTGAGTCTTCATTGTCATTTTCTTTTAGTTATAAGTTGGAACTGATAGCTAGAGATTTGTATTTCTGCTTTTGTTAGTTCCTTGATTTCTTGTTGTAAAATAAATTTCTCCAAGGGAAAAATAATTAACTAGGTAACAGCAGACAAAACTGTTGCTATTGAGAGGTAGAATATTAAGTGGCACGAATCCAGGTGTTCGGGAAATAATTTCATAACCTCAACAAATATTCAGTGCTTCACCTTTAGCCCAGATATTTACTACATATAGAATTGCATAGAGATAAATACTGGAATCGTTGGTTCTCCCAGGTGAAATAAACATGGGCAAGGCCCTTAACCAATCCTGTGTTTATAAATCAGGCACCAAAGCCCAGAACAATAGTGTCTTGTCTCTTGCCATGGAGATGGTAGTGGCTGGGCTGGCTCTGAAAAGCGGTGGTGATAACACATCAGTGTCATGGCCTCCCTTTTCCAATTGTAAATGATTACCCCTGGAATGAGGGATTAAGACCCTCCACCAAAGGAAACAATTGTGCCCTTTACATGTGTTCCCTTAATCCTGATCATTAATTCTGTCATTGCATATTCCTGTTTTCAGGGCCTCCAGTTTCTCCCCAATCTACCCAAATCAGCGATTTTAAAAGAAGCTCATTCCCTGTACCATGTTCAAGGTCAAGGAAGTATCTGAATGGCCAGCACATGTTCCATCTTTCCCTTTGGCATATTGTCAAGAACAGTGTCAATGGGATTTGTTCCTTATAGCTAGTTCCCACCTTATGTTCAACTTGTCCGTCAGATCAAACCAGTTCTTTCTGCAGCAGAGAATAGCTGCTCATGGTTCTATTGCTTCACTTTGAGGAGATCCCATGGACTCCCGCACAGAGTAGCCGAGACAGTGTACGTTGTCAAGGCCTTCCTCATTTCTTTCTTCTCTCTTCTTCCCTCCTTCAACATCCCCACTTCCTCCCTCCCTCTCTCTCTTCCTCCTTCCTTCCCTCCTTTCTATTTTATCCTTCCCTCTCCCTACCTCCCTTTCTTTCTTGCATACTTCCTTTCTTCTCTTTTCCTCGTTCTTTCTTATAATATACACCCATCCCATATATCTGAAGCTTGAGGTCTATTGAATGAGCCCATACCACATGTTAGTAACTGTAGGCTTCCTTCATATTCCCATCCATTTTACCTCACAGTGGGTAAATTTGCAATAGAGTCTACCACCAACAGGAGACCTTGCCATTTGAGTTTTCTTTCTGGGGATGTAACTTTTGCCGCTAATTTGGTAAGCATTCTGCTAACAGTGTATATCTTATTCCCTTAAGAAATTGAGGTTCCTTCAGTGACTGTATAAGCAGTTTTTCCTCAAGGCCATTAGTACTATATTCTTTCCTTTTTTTTCTTAGCAATTTATCTGTGATGGCTGCTCTGAAGGAAGACATCATCTTGGTATTGCAGTCTAAGCCATAACAATAACATCTGGGTTCTCCATCAGCCCCAAAAAGAATTCATTTCATGAACAAGATTTTAAAATGTTAATTTTTGTTGGGTCACCCAGTGATTATTATCACAAATTTATTTAGGTTGTTCTTTATAGTGGGGAATTTTTTAAAAAAATCTTTTAGCATTCCTTGACATTCCCTGGTCTCATCAACAAAGAACTCTGAAGTTAGAGGAGAAATACTGAAAGTCAATTCTGCGTACCAGTGAGTGTGCTCAATCTTCATTATAGATCTTTAGACACTGTGAAAGAAAGAAATGCCACGAACACTCTGCTGGCTACATTTAAAAGATGTAGCAGAATAACAAGAATGCTCAGATGCTATGGTGAGAATTCGATCATCCAGAGTCCTCTAGGAGACAGTGGGAGTCTGAAAGCTCAATGAGCTGAGGAGCCCATACCCCATCCATCACCTTCAAAGCAGAGTCCTGGGCAGGAGTGCTTCCTGGGTGGGCTCCACTGGGCAAACAGACATCCCATTTGCATTTCTTTGTTGTGCTGTTTGCATTTTGCACTTCGCCACCTGTCCTCTCCAAGGTAGAAGTTCATTAAAATATTCTCCAACCTGCACAGTCCTCCTTCCCAGGAGATAGGGTTTCCCTTTTCCCATAGGACTCTCTTCTCAGGTCCAGACCATTCTTAGGTGAAGCTTTGGTGGGCGTTTTGTTTTGTTTTGTTTTGTTTTTCCCCAAGACAAAGGATTTCCACTCAGAAGCTTCTCCTTTATTTTCTTCACATTTATATCAAAACAGATTATGCCTACTTGGACGTACCTACCTCATTCTAATAAGCTTCCCTTATTTACCTTTGGGGGTTAAAGTGCTTGGCTCTATTCAGGTAAACTTTCAGAAGGACAGTGGATCTGACTGGGCAGAGTGGGATCAACCAGCACATCTCTGAGATATAAGCCCTGCATTTGAGAGCTGAGCACCTTCGTGCACAGGCATCCTTCTGGAGGCGATGAGCACTGACTCCCATGGAGAGCGGCATTCCTTTAATATTTCTGTGTCATATCCAGCTATTTCCAAGCCCATTGATACATCACATCCCACGAAGGGGTCCCTCACTTGGTTCGTGGCACATTTAGATAAATTTGGAACATTTCTAAAAAAGCTAGTCAGCTCTATTTAAGTTATATGTTTTTTCCACCCAAAACTAGGATAAAAGTGTAACAGAAATTATGCCCATTTTTTCATAGTGGTGCTTTTGACCTTTAATAGACCTTAAATGAAAACATTTTTCCATAGGAATGGTAACTATATTATCTGAAACAAATATTATCAGGATTCATACTCTGTCAGTAAGGTATGGTTATTTGGTATTTAAAAATAGTTCTTAGAGACCATCTAAGATGTGTATGGTTACTACACAAATACATATTCTCATAGACGATGTTTTAATGTCTCTACCTCAAATTAGCAAAAAAAAATTTCTATTTTTTTATTGCTTATTTTTTAAAATTAATTTTAAAGTTCCCATTTAATTTAGTAGAAAGTTTAATTCTCTCTAAAATTCTTAAGCTCTCTTAAGTTCTCTGAGTCTCAGTTTCCCACTCTGTAAATTTTGGGGTAATGCGCCTTGGGGACCAATTGAGATAATAGATAATATGTGAAAGAGCTCTGAAACACTGGTTGTTATGCTGGTTGTTAATGATTTATTTCTTTGGAGCATTAATTGGGAAGAAGAGAATCACCACAACAAGGATTTATTTTGCTTCTGCCCTCAAGCAAAATATTCATACCACAAGTTCAGCTTTTATTGAAGTTACACTTTCACTGAGTAAATACCTGTAAAGAAAGAGACATTAACATTTTACAGGCACAGAAATGAAGTTGAGTCTAAAATTTTTATGCTTCAGAGATTTTGATTTTGTGTTATTAAAGCAGGAAGTCTTGGGAACCAGAATCCATCTGGAAGTATAAAGCTTACTGTGTCACTTGGACCCTCGGGCTTTAGTTCCCATATTCGTTGAATGACTGTGGATGAAATAGGGACCATCCTAACTCTAACATGGGATGGTTTTTGCTGACTCATTGTAGGAAAGAGGGTAATGATAGTAAAAGCTATCTTACTGAGCCTTTCTGCATGTCAGGCACTAAGTTCTTCACATGTACTGGCTCATCTATCTTCACAATAAGTACTAGCAGTATGATTATATCAAGGATGAGGAAACTAAGGCAAGAGAGGTTAGATGACTTGGTTGAGATTACACAGAGCCCACGTTATGCACCCAGGCAGTCTGGGCTCAGAGCCATAAATTTCAACCACAGCCTATGCTGGGATAGATTATTATATATATGTTACATTTTTATTCATTTAACTTACCCATTTAAAATAATGTTATGAACACATTCTTATAAAAATGAAAACTTTCATTGTGAGTCTGCATTACTGTCATTACTAGTGAAAATGAGTATCTTTTCATATGCAAACTAAACTGATCTTTTATATTCATGTTTTCTGTGAATTAACTATTCATATTCTTTGTCCAGTTTTCTATTGGCTTGTCTTTTTCATACTGATTTCTAGGAGCTCTTTATATATTCTGAAAATTGATCATTTGTTTATTACATGTATGGCAAATATTTTCTCCTAGTCTGTTTAGTGCATACTTTTTTTAAAAATCCCATTTATTGAATGCTACTATGCTCTAAGTCTTGACATATATTGTCAGTAATCTCCATGGCACTGCAAAATATGTGTTACTTTCTCCTTCAGTTTTATAGGGGAGCAACATGCGATGTGAAGGATAAAAGTCTTGCCCCGGGTCACACGTACATGGCAGAGCCAAGGCTGAAGCCTGACTCAGTCTTATGACCACTCTTGACTTTGTCTACTCCAGCAGTCCCATGTGCCCAAATGCAGGGGTTATTTTTTTTCAACATCAGGTCATTCTTATAATAAGCAATGAATATATAAAGGTTTAAATTTAACTAGTAAGATTTCCTACTTCCAGTTATGTCATTTGATATGACAATATGCAAACAGACCCAGGAAGTATAACTCCAACTACGAACTCCTTGAGAGCAGGAGCTAAGTCTTGTTCACAGTGCTACACCAGAGCCCACTAGGGGTGCTGAGGATTGACAGAGTGAAAGGTTCTATCTCTAGAAGGCAGAGTTCTACTTGCCTGATGTTGCCACCCATGGAAGGATTTGTGTTCTTCAGTGTCCATGAGAACATCTTTCTGCCAGTGCATCCCCACCCTGGACCCTGGGCTGAACGCTGTGTGAGTAGATCCTGCCCTGTAGTGTGTTCCCTCTTCCTGACCATTCACTGGTCCTCCTGGATTCCAGCACAGCAGCTTTCAGTCCACTTGCCAGCCTAGTGCACTAGAGAAGCCTTGATAGAAGTCAGGGTCGTAGGGTCACAGAACAAAGAAAAGTGAACCCTGGTACTGAGCTTACCCCTCAAGAGCCCCTCATCCAGAGCATGTTCCATCCACATCCCTGTGGGTCTATTTAGAGATTCAGAGGAGAGCAGAGCAGTCATTGTTTCTATTTTACCCTCTCTTCCTGCCAGCACCTCACTGCTTTGCTTGCATACACTTGGAATCCACCCCTGCTTAACAAAGATCTCCCCTCAAGGTTGATTCCAGGTACTTTGGGTACACACGCACACACACACGCACAAACACACACACACAGCAGCTATTGTGCTAGAGAGAGTCAGTATGAGGTTAAGTAATATTCTGGGCTTTAGACATACCTCTGAACTTCTAGACGTTGCCACTGGGCAAGTTAAAATGTCTGGTACCTAACAGGCTACATAATAAATCATAAAGTTCTCACTCTCTGATCCCTGACCTATACTTGTCCTTCCAAAATCCTTTTTGGAAGCAGAGAGGTATGAAAACTCGAATGACACCTTCTCTATAAAATTTCCCCCAAAACTCACCCCAGATACTCTTCCCCTATCAAAATTGATCTCTTTCTTCCTCTGCCTTCACCCTAACAGAGCACTTTTCTTCTTCCTAACAGAGCACTATTTTAGAGTGATTCATTTGTTTCCCTGTCTCCATGCTAGACTGTGAGCTCCGGAGAACCAACACTTCTCACTCACTAGGCATTCCCAGCATCTAGTACTGACACTGAACATGGGGTAATCATCCTGCTAAAAGTACAGATGAATGACAGAAGGAAAGGGGGAGCCAGGGAAAGTAAAGCTGGGTTCTGTGGAGAAGGAGTAGGTAGGTACCAGTAAGCAGAGCAGGGAAACAATATCAAACAGGTGAGCTGGGGCTGGAGGAGGAGACAAGTGGAAAGTGGGGTGTGGTCATGGAGATGTGTGGTGGGGCAGAGGCTGGGGGTCCCATCACCTCTATTGATGCTCCACCTCAAAGCCTGGAAAAAGACTAGACTCCTGCACTGCCGCTTCTGAGTTCCCCTCAAATCTCATTGCCGTCGATGAATTGGGATTTTGTGTGCCTCTCACTGAGGGGAATGGTGAGATTAAGTGGAACAATGTAATGTGAAGAGACTTCATGAATGAAGCACCAGCATATGGAGAGGAAGTTGGCCCCAAGGGCCTGGAGTCAGCACACAGATGGGACCAGAACCCAGGTGTCTGGACTGCTAGTCAAGGGCCCCTCCCGCCACATGGGGCTGCCCCCATGGGAGGTCTAGAGGGAGGAACATCAGGTTTTAAGAAATGCAAAGGAATTCTTCTTATGCTCTCACAGAAAGCCCAGACTCATGGCCAGCTCCTAGGCCAGCCAATTGGATGCAGAGAAACAGGAAACAACCAAGCTGTGAAGTAAACTGATCCAAGTGTTGAAAAGATAATTTGTCCAAAAACAGACCTGTGGTTAAGCTTCACTGTTATTTATTAGCTAAGGGCAGGGGTATGTGGAAAGGAAGTTTGCTGCGACCATTACTACATGAGCGTTAAGGCCCTTACTGACTCAAGTATCAGGAATGAAGGCTCTTTACTCTCTAGAATTTCCAGCTCCTTTTCTGGGAATGTTTTTCAGATATGAAATCAGTCAACTTTGAAAAACAATTTCTATATTTAAATTTTTGATGCTCAAAGGACAGAGAGAGGAGAGGAAGATGCAGTGGTGGAGCTCACACTTTCCTGAGGGCCTGAAGGGCGCGTTTTTACTTTGCCAAACTTCCTTCTGAGGCCTGGCTTGGGGATCCCACAGATACCCATCCAGCCATCTGGATATCCCTGCGGGGCAGGGCAGGGCGGGGCGGGAGGGGTTCCATTCTGAGCACAAAAGCCGTTCCTGACATGGTGTTATGCCAGAAGTCAGCTGTCCCCTCTGCAAGAGAGGAGATGCTCTGGAGCTGGACACACCACTGACCCCTGTCCCTGACTGCTGTAGCCTTCAGCAAGACAGTACTGTACCAGCAAACCCAGGCTGGGACCTCGGCACACCAAGCTGAGAGCACAGTATGTCAGACCTGCTTCCATCACCCAAGCACCCTGCAAGGCACAGTGCTTTAATGTCTCCAAGCTTCCGTTCCCTCTGCTGCAGGATAAGGAAACTAGAGCGGACACTCAAATGCCTGTCTTGAGACTAACTGTACCACAACCACTTGCACTACATGCTAAAAATGTCGGTGACATCTTTAGAAAAATACCAAGAAACTAATACAGAGTCTGCTTCTGGAAGAGGGCTGGGGGATGAGGACAGGCATTGGAAGAAAATATTCCAATATATTTCTTCTTCTTCTTCTTCTTCTTCTTCTTCTTCTTCTTCTTCTTCTTCTTCTTCTTCTTCTTCTTCTTCTTCTTCTTCTTCTTCTTCTTCTTCTTTCTTCTTCTTCTTCTTCTTCTTCTTCTTCTTCTTCTTCTTCTTCTTCTTCTTCTTCTTCTTCTTCTTCTTCTTCTTCTTCTTCTTCTTCTTCTTCTTCGGCTTTCGAGTTTTGAACCTACTACATGTAATGAACTATTCAAAACTAAAATAATTCCCATTCAAAATAAGATGAATCACAAATATAATTACCCAGTCCAGTTGAAGCTAACTATCCAGACAAGAAATGGACTTAAAAAGTGTTTTTAACCAATTCTCCAAAATGACTTGATGCCAGGTTCAAGGACCCCTGCCTGCCCTTGAGGATAATGCTTTTCTTCCCACAAAGGATCCCTGTTTTACAAATAAGAAAACTAAACTCTGATGGATGCAGGGATGGGTCTAATTCACAGTGTGGCTTAGATACAGAACAGCAAGTTAAATCTGGGTTTCTAGTATCCAGATCTCAGAACCATGATATCTCCACTTCTCCCCACTGAGGACTCCAGAATCTTTCCCTCTCAATTCTACTTTTCAGACACAAGACAGACACTCCTCCTCTACCATCCCTGGCCTTTCATACCCTGCTTTCTTCAAGCTAATCTGGTAAACTGGGTGATGATGTGTTTAGTGAGTACTAATGGGCTAATTCGCTCTGTGAAAAGACACACTGCTTAAATCCTTCTGGAAACATTTGCAATTAATGACTGTGTTTTATTTCTGTAAAGTAATATGAGAGATTCAGGGTAACAAAATTCTACCCCAGGAGGCAGAGGAGAAAAAGCATTGGACTTAACATCCTAAGACCTAGGTCGAGATTTTCTCTGTGAGGAGTCAGTTCTCTTTTTATTTGCTCATTTTCTACATTCATAAATTGAGGGCATTAGGTTGAATAATTTCAAAGGTTTCCTTTAACTCTTACAATTCCATTATATGACCCCTGTTAATATTTCTTTTCTGTTTAATGCTATATTTTCAATGATAGGCACTAGAAGATTGAATTGTCCTTTCGGAAAACAGTTCCCGGTAACAGTGTTTTTTGCAGCTCTGAGCACCAGCAGCCTGGGTTCATTTTCAGATTAGGTGGGCAGCAAAAGGAATCATTCAATGCCAATGTCAGTCTTGATCAAAAGAAAGAAGAAGAGTTTGAGATTCACTACAAGAAATTGAAGCCAAACGAAAGTTAAAGGTGGAAGAAAGCCTCTTAGAATTGGAGGAGACCCAGCACGGGAAGGTGTGTGTCAGCATGAGCTTGCCTAATCACCAGCGATTTCTGCTCCTGCCAAAGGAAGAAAACCAGGGATGATCCAGAAGAGATGCTGTATTTTTTATTCCCTTGCAAGGCCCCTCTGTACTAGCTGGGATAAGAAGCCCGGATCTAAGTTTTTTTCTCCTGCTAAAATGCAAGTATTCCTGAGAAAGGCAATCCTCAGTCTCATCAGCCATGTACCCCTGAGCACACATTGATTTATCAAATGAGCAGGAGCTTTTTTTTTTTTACTGTGATAAAATATTCATAACATAAAATGTACAATTAGAACTATTTTCAAGTGAAGTTTTGCAGCAGTAAGTGCATTCATTATTGTGTAACCATCACCACCATTCATCTTCAGGACTTTTTCATCCTCCCTAACTGAAACTCTGAATCCATTCAACAGTAACTCCTCATTTCACTCTCTTCCCACCCCTGGAAACCACCATTCTACTTTCTGTCTCCATGGATTTGACTGTTCTAGGTACTTCCTATAAGTGGAATGATGCAATGTTTATCCCTTTGTGTCTGATTTATTTCATTTAGCATAATGTCTTCAAGGTTCATCCATGTTGTAGCATGTGTCAGAATCTCTTTTTTAAGGCTGAATAATATTCCATTATTTGTATACACCACATTTTGTTTATCCATTCATCCACTCATGATCACGTGGATTGCTTCCATCCTATTGTGAATAACACCTCTATGAATATGGGTGTATAAGTGTCTGTTCCAGCCCCTTCTGTGACCAGGTTTCAATAGCAGTGGGAAGACCATATTTGGCAGGTTGGGGCATTGAGGACCAACTCCCTACTTCAGAGTTTTTCACAGCCTTCTCGAGGAGTGAGTCCTTTGCCCTCATTGCTTTGGTCAGTCTATTCACTTCCTGGCGTCCACCCACCAGTGAGCTCTGCCTAGTGGGCAGCTGTGCCCAGCTCCCCCAGGCTTTCCTTCCCAACCAGGGAGGGCCTGCCCCAGCACAGCTTGGTGGCTCTGTGGAACATTTTCCTAACAAGCATGGACCTTTCTGCCTCCTCAGCTGAGGACACGGATGTGTGACTCAAACCCACGTACAAGCACTTCTCCCAAAATCTTAATGACCTTCAAAATAGGAAAGAATTTAATTGGAGAGTATGAGAACCTCTCTCGCCTAGAGTAGAGCTTTAAAGGTTACCAAAACATTTTTGAACAATGTGTTGAATAGACAAGACTAAAACTGTGGTTTAGTTTCCTGAAAAGAATGCCTGACAAGCTTATTTATTACAAAGCCCTTGATATCGCTGAGGGTGAGTGGAAAAAAAAAAAAAGACAAATGTTTCCAATATGTATGTGGCTTTACGCATTAACTTATTTGTTATCTCTGAGAGAGTATTAAAAAAAAAAAAAAAAAGCCATATCAGAATCCTAGGTCATCATGCCCCAAGCTGAGCTCTTGGGATTGAGTTTCCAGGATGGTTTTAACTTCCCCAGGTTTTTTAAGGTTATTGATTCTTCTTGTGGGCAAGACTTGTAACTAGTTTGTAAGAAGTTTTTTGTGGGGATGAAACAGGACAAACAAGCAACAAATGAATGTATTCTGGGCATTTTTTAGCTTCGCTCTCTGTCGTCCCTCAGGCTTAGCTGATTTTACCTGGCCCCTGCTTGGGAGAGTGTTCCTGTCTTCACCATCTCAGCCAGACAGCCCTGCTCCTCTGAAAGGGCAGATAGTCTCTTTGTGGTTTTGGGAAGTGGAGATACCTTTTTGGAATGTGGTCGTTTCACAGGTGTTACCACCCCTTTCCTGAGAATCTCTGCTAGGCTTCAATTTAAATATCAAACCAGATAAGTGATTCCCCACTCTGCCCCCCAGGCAAAAAGGCCACCCTGTTCCTTGAACTAGGTAAGAACAAGAAACAATAACAACAGTAATAACTTCAACACAGCTAATATTTATTCAGCAAAGTGTCAAACTCTCTTTTTAAGTTAGCATTTTCCTCCTTCTTGCTACCTGTTCTTTACACAAATGGAAACCAGAACATCCTCTATGTTAAGAAATCTCTAGAACTTGGTGACTCAGCAAAACTGACTCGGCACAGACATGTGATTTTAAATGGTCATTATCCTTCTAAATTCCCAGCATTTCACTTGAGTTCCTGGTTCCAAACCCACCATCTAAGGCCACCTTAATGCAGGTGTCCTCCTGCCTTCTGCACAGGAACACAAAGCAATTGATTTGCTAGACCATCCAGGGAATGTGAGATTTACAACCTCTTCGGGACTACAGCTCTTGCAAATACTGATTTATTTATGACTTTCATTTATTGCTACCATTTTATCAAGCTCTTATAATGGAAACTATTAAGCACATTACATCTTATTCCTCTCTTATGACACCTGTGTGAGGTAGATCATTTTTTCACCCCATTGTACAAGTTGGGAAGCTGAGAGTTTGGGTGGCTAATTTTCCAAGGACACACAGCTAGTGAACAGTGAGCCATTTTAAAATTCTGCTCCTTTGCCCATCGGAAGTCTTCATGTTACTAATAGGCTTCCCTTTCTGGAATTAATGTGTGTCAAATGTGAACTTGAAAGACTAGACATGTGATGTGTGGACAGCCCTGCACACGCACACACACACACACACACACACACACACACACACAGTCCCAGCCCTTGCTTGACAAACTCCTGTCCCTTCCTCCCCTTGGCAGGGCACAGCATTTTGTAGCAATTATGGGCTGGGAGTGGACATTGCTGCAGGCTCTGAGAGCATTTGTGGCCATTACACCTCCCTCAGAGCCACCAGGGAGCATGAGCTAATTGAACTAACAAGTGGCATCTGGAATTTATTCAATTTTACACAAATCTTGTGTTGTTAAGAATGAACCTAACTTGGGAAGCGTAGACTGGGGCCTCAGCTATTTAACAAACAGACCTTCCCCATGGGTTTGCCAGGCTCTGCTAGAGCAGCACCATGGGTTCTTGCTCGCTGCTACTCAGATACCCCCATGAGATAGATGATTGAGGGGCCCTACTCTAGGCTGTCAATCAAGAGGAACTGGGAAAGGCTCTACAGTATCCTTCCATAAATTGGATGTACCTCCCTGAAAGAGAGAAGCCTTCCCAGGGTCCTGGAATCAGTGTGTTTGACTCCAGACGGGCTGGAGTTGGAGGGGTCTCTATTTTCTGCAGCTCAGAACTGCTTGGACTGGTATGTTTTTTTATCTTGCTCAGAATAGAAAATATGAAACCAGCTGCACATCTCTGTAAACAGACTGCAGAAACTGTGTGTAGAAATTAGTCAACTCAAGCCCACTCGATAAATAATATCCACTTCATGAAAAAGAGAAAGAAGACAGGGACCTGCTCTTAAGAAAAACTGAGGCCCAAAGACCTTGAAAACATTAAGAAGCACTCCTGCTCCAGCAGGAATGGGGCCCAGGCCACGCGGGTTTCAGGTTCCTACTTGCTACATAGATAAATGGCCAACGGAAACATTATCCAAGCAGTTTCACATCAAAGGCTAAATGGCAAGCTGATCTTCCTTTTAACCTGGCTAATAACCAAGTGAGAATTAGAAATGCACGTGTTTAGGAAGAGGGCTTCATGCCGCTCCAGTGGACTTTCCCATGCTCTCGTTCCCAGCCAGTCTCCACAGAGGAGCGGTTGTCATGTAAGACAGAGTGGCACCGGGTTGGTACAACCCAGCCAGAGCCCGAGGGTCTCATAATCACTCTACAGAGTGTTTGAACAATGTGTTAAATGTACAGGACCAAAATCTGGTGAACAGCCCAGGCTGCATTCATCTCCCTTGTATTTAGCTGGCTTGAGGAATTCCCATGAGGCCCACTGTCCTGGAAACCCACAGGAAACCCAGCCTGGAGAGTCAGGGTCTACATGATGGCCTCAAAACTGAGGGAGAAATGATGAATTCTCACGTGCTACAGACTGATCAATGCGTCAAAGAGTAATTTTGCTTTATTCTTTGTAGTTGTTTAGGGTTGTGTGTGTGCAGCGTTATGTCTCAGACCACATCCATGATGTGGTTTAATCCTCACACGACTTTGTGAGGTAGGCAGGGCAGGAATGATCTCCTTGATCCTCTAGAGGAAGTGGAGGCCCACAGAAGTTAAGTGACTTACCCCAAGACACACAGCTTGTAAACAGCTGATAAGGGATTCCAAGTGAGGACTTCCTATAGCCTTTCTGACCCTCTGATGCAACGTGTTTTTCACTCTGCCACATTGCTAGTCAGCTATTTCTGTGGGCTGAGTTGTGTCTCTGGATTACCAAGAGGTTGTGGGAAAAGTTCTGCATCATCCTTCTATTAACTGGATGTCTGTGCCTGGAAAGGAGTTATAGTGAGACAGCAAAAAAGCCACTGACTCCTGGCTGTAAGTGACCATATTAGACTTCATGTTTCACAAGAGTGGGAGCTAGGCCTGGCTTGCTCTGTATCCCAGCACCTGTGCCAGAGCCTGGCATGGCAAACATTTGTGGAGAGAGAGGAGGGGAGAGGAAGAAGGGGAGGAAGGAAGATTTAATTTCTTAGAATCTCGGGTCTGCAGTGTCAGCTTTTCTCTCATCAAGTAACGGGGACCCCTTAAGAAGAGTGAGAGAACTTTGTGCAATGTGTATTCCAGTCTCATTCTGGCTGCATTAGTTTTCCACCTTTCTTTTCTTTTTTTACTCTTTTAATTCATGTGATTTTGTTGTTTTTATTGTTCCTGTTATATTTTAAGCATTCTTGTGACTGACTTTAAATACTTCTAAGATATTAGTCAACTGAAAAGAGTAGGAAACCAACAAATGACTATATAAATACATGTAACAGGCAATGGAAATTTCCATTCTGGGGTGCAGCCACACCCGTCCCCTAGCCAAGATGGCGGCCAATGTAGCCTGAGCAAATTTTATGTGGATTTTTTCCTAGCAGACTTTCTATCTCTCCTCTTTACACCTTTCCAGACTCTACTCACTTTTTTAACACTTATTCCACAGCCGGTTTCCTCCTCCCTGACCTCAGCCATCTCATCCAGCTCTAGTTTCTTCTAACTTAATGTGGTATTTATTAATTGTAGGCTCATGCTTCTCTTTCCATGGGGCTCTGAGGTGAGTACTAGATGACTGGTAATGAGTCTGCACTACAGCTCAGGAGACGCCTGGTGACCGTGTGGCTGTTGCTGAGCAGTGTAGCTCTGAAAGGCCTCCTGGCTTACAGTGTAATGCACATGCAAGGCAGTGACTGCTATACCTTCCTCAGCTAGCAGACACCACCAGCCTCTACTTCGTAAGTGAAGAGAAATTCAAAATCCCCTAATGCGAGGGCTCCTTAAACCATCCTCTCTCTTTCTCTCAGCCTCTTTGCTGCCTGCCCTCCCTGGGCTCTCTCCTGGGCTCCATGGTGTACACTTGACACTATTTCCTTATTTATCTGACTACAACCTCCATTTGTTTTTGCTCTGCTCCTTCTCCCTGACCCTGGTTTGGTTTTTATTCTTGCATTCTTTATACACAGAGCCATTACTTTTATGTTCATGTTGTAATCCAGACACCTGAGCCAGGTTCCCATCCATTATCTCCAAATGACTGCTGGAGACGTCTGTCTGGATCTCTCTGCATCACCACAAAGTTCACATGTCCAGAGCATGAAGGTAAGATCTTGTCTCAAAACTGTGTTCCCTGTTTAAACTTACATGGCAGTGCTATTGACATTTCCTTACTCAACCAAGCTTGAAAACTTACTCATTTACTTTTCATCCTTTCATATTCATTCATCAAGTTCCAGTGACTTCTTCACTGGTTTTCCTCTTCTCCATTCCCATGATCCAAGCCAGTATCACACCAGACTCATCTCATAATCAGCCTGTTTCTCCTCCCATCCACTCTGCTCCACACCAGTAGGCTCTAACCACTGCTTCATCACTCTCCAAAATGCCACTGAAGATATTTTATTATATGGCCATGGAACAAAGGCCCTCTGCAATCTGACCATTTGCCAGCTCGTGATGCCTGGTCTTGGCCAGTCTGTCTCCTCACTATCACATAAGGATGCTTTGGCCTCTGTGCCTTTGAGGGTTACTCTTTCTATCAAAAATGCCCTCTTCTTTCTCCCTTGCCCATTGAGATATTCCTTCCAGTTTAAAATGCATTTCTTCTAACTTCTCTTTGATTGTCATCTTTTCTGGGGTGCCTTTCTGTCTCACTACACAGTCCAGTGGATTTATTGTTTCTTTCTGTTCTTTAGGCTATATGTTACTGTATTCTCGTCTCCTTTATTATCTAAAATGTCATGAAAAAGAGTGAGATCATCTATATAAATGCACTGAGGGGGTTTTGGAGAAAATGCTACAATGGACATCTCATGGTTAAGAGTAAAAAAAGACCATAAATATGTAGTGAATGAAAAATTACCAACGAGTGTCTCTGTTAGTTTCATTAATGATATTTGTAACGCCATCTTCATTCGCCTTTATGTCAGGGTCATAAAGGGATAAGGTTTGAGGAACTCGATGCTTTTAAAAAACCATCACATTATGTCTATCTTACTCCAATTCCTGCTGTCTAGCTCTACAAAGGCACCTTTCCAGAGTACTTTTAAATGATTACACGATGCCCATCTCCTTCTCACTTTCTTCCTGGACATGATGGAGGTTTGCAGGGAGCCTACCTCTTCCATTTCAGAGCTCAACCCAGTGCCCCAGGGACTGCATTCTCCCACGCTCCATTTATTCCTTGAGCAACAAGATGATGCTCACAGTCAGAGCATCGAATCCTAGTCCATGGCAGCATGTCTCTCTAGGTCTGATGTCCCCTCTGGCTAAGTCACCAGTTTTTGTTTTTGTCTCACTGCACCAGGATTTGGGTGGAGATTCCGAGGGTTGAAAAAAGGGGACATGCAGGTCTAAAGGGTGGACACCACTCCCCGAAAGCTCAACTCTGAAAACACTGAGAGCGAACAAGCTTGAGCTGGCCAGATAATCACCACTTACAGTTTCCTTTTAAAAGCTGCAAAGACATTGCCTTGAGTTGTCAGCATTGACTTCATTTCACTTTGGTAAATAAAAATGAAGCTATTGCTAAATGCCACCAGTGATGTGAGCTCGAGTCACCTAGCCCATGTTTGTGAGAACGAGGCCCTAAAAACTCTACATTTTAGCTTTCTTGGAGGTTATTTTGAATGAAAATGGTCATTTCATGTATTTCATCATGGTTATACCTGTTTGCCACAGAAAACTGTATGTATACACAGAGTTTAAATAGTGTCATAGAATAAGGGCATTCTGTAAAAATACCCTCCCAGACTTCAGCTCAGTAACCAGAGAGAGAGCAACTGAAAGACTTATAAAACACAGCCAAATCATCCCAAGGAGTACACAATATAAATGCTTTATTACTAGCACAGAGGTTTCTTTTTTAAGTAAATTAAA
The DNA here is from genome assembly GCA_004027375.1 of Macroglossus sobrinus. Lineage (NCBI taxonomy): Eukaryota > Metazoa > Chordata > Mammalia > Chiroptera > Pteropodidae > Macroglossus > Macroglossus sobrinus. The sequence continues at coordinate 435,422 of PVKZ01000935.1, forward strand.
AGAAATAAATCTTCATTTTCACATTCTATATTGCAGTTCAAAGGTAACTAGCTGGTTAATGGATATGTTCACTTGGACACACGCTATAAGGGGAGAGCATGACATTCACACGGAAGAACACAGAAATGTGGCATCTCTCCAGGCATTGGGCCACTGAATTCACTGTCGTTTGCAAATAACAGCAAGTAGATGTCCTTAAAACATCATGAATAGAAAATGATTAGAAACAGAAAACCGATATGGTTAGAAAGCAGAAAACAGTTAAATACAGAAGGCTATATATGTGTTGCCCATATTCTGTATACTCTAGGTTATGTTTGGTACTTTTAAATAAATGATCTTCATCTAGGTTAGAGACTAGCTTGAATTCAGCAGCTGGAAAGAGGGAAAAAGGAAAGGAAGCTGACACCACTCATGTCACACTGGTGGATTCACTGGAAAGCAGAATAGGAGTGTGTGGCTGGGAGGAAAGGGAGCCAGCCTGCTTCTCATTGCCCCCTCCGGTGGCCAAGAGGCAAGAATGGCATATGCGCTAACCAGTGGACATGACAGAGGAGCTCTGGTGGCGCATGGCCCTCTTGGCACATGAGAGCTGTGCAGACAGAAAAGAAAACCACCAGGGTTGGCCAGATTTTCTAAGGTTACTGCTAGTGAATTTAGGGCATTTTAAGGCATGATAGGCCAAAGTAACACCCAGATCACTGGGAGTAGCAGATGTTGATGGGGTGGGGGCTGGTGCGGGGATGAGGAAGAAGCAGCTAGAGATCCAACTGCAGAGATAATTCTCACTGTATGAGAAACAATTTTATTTCTGCAAGGCACCTAGCATTACCTTTTTCCAAATTCTTGAGCCTACTCAGATCATTTTCTGGTTGATTTTAAAGATAATTTTTGGAAAAGATCTTATCGATCTATGAAAAACAACCCACCCCTGCCTTATTCAGTGTGTGCACGTGCACACACACAAACACACACACCCCAAAACCATGCAGCAAGCTCAGAAGCTGTGAACTAAACATGGTGATCTCTGTGTCTTCATTTCCTGTTCTTTTGTACATGTTATTTATGAATATAAGAGAACCAGACTGGGTCAGCAACATCCCAAGCTCTTACTTCCTCGTGTATCTGCAGTATACCAGCTCCTGGCATTTTCAGTCTGGTCTGGCTCTAACTAAAACCATTTCATGTTTTGCTTTGAAGAAATGGATAACATGAAATGGTAATTTGGCTGCAAAATCTTGGAAAATTGTTCCCGGCCCAAACATCTGCCCCAAATGAGCTCAGCTGAGATCTCTTTGGAGGAGCGGGAGGAGTGGGTAAGCAGGGAGAGCCTGGAAAGAGAAAACTGAAGACAGTGGAAAGGCTACTTTTCCTTAAGAGGAAAGTTCTTTGTGACACAAGGCATCAGATAATACAGCTGCCTCATTCAGCCCCTCACTTCAGAGATACCAGACGTGCCAATAGCTGCTCCTCTTACCTTCATCCCACCTTCCCCAATATTTGGTATCATTAAGGTGATCTCTTACAAAATGCCAAGAAACTGTGCCTAGCTGGTTGGCTTTAGTTATGCAGTCACTGGCCTGGCTTACATGATATCATTTAAATCTTTAAATAAGGACTGAGTGTCAACTTTGGATTCCTGAGAGCTGGGCCCTACAGGGAGAGCAGAGAGGGAGGGGTGTGCAGGCCGGCCTTCACCTTCCTTCTTGGCCTTCTTAGGAATTCTTCTGGGGGATCTTTACTGTCACAGTCTTAACTTCGGAGTACTCTCGCAAACCGAATTCTCCCCTGAAAAGCAGAAATGGGCAGTGTCAGACAGCAGAGGTCCCGGCAACCCAACCAGAGCCACGGTACGAGTCCTGGGAAGGTGCATTTTACCGCCCCGCTAACAGCAGGTCCCTGGGGTTCATGTGAAAATTCTTGACGAAAGTCCAGCTTTTCTCTAAGGAGCTGGGAAAGCTGTCCTCTTATGAGCAGTCATTGTTTCTTAAAAATAAATGATCTGTCTTCACGATATTGAAAAGGAAGGCAACATTCCCAACTACTTAGAGAAACAGGCCTGGGGGTTCACCTTGGCCAATGGTCACCCAGAAACCCCACTGTGCCTGGTTTCTGAGCTCTAATGCCCGGGTTGTGTTTCTACCACAGGCAGCTGGCTCTTCAGGACCACGGTGTGCTTTCATCTTCATAAACACCATTCCTGCCACTCGACACCCAAGATGCGTCTGTGCTCTGGTCTCTCTCTGAAAGAAAACCACATGATTCCCAGGCTAGGGGTCTCTTGGATTGCTATTCTAATTTCCTTTTCATTGGTCTTTAGATTTAATAAATGGAAATGCACATCAAAAAGCTGACCACGGAGCTGGCATACTGATCCTGAACCATCAGACAGCCAAGGAGAGACTGCGGCAAGTGTGCTGCTCTCTTATCTGCACCAGCCACTTTGTTTACAGGAATGAGAAGAAAACTTGGGGCTGCCCCACTCAGCATATGATTTCCTTGTTAGCTTCATCCAGGCTCTGAGTCTCTTTGTTACCAGCTCAGTTCTGGTTCTCTCTGGACTTTTTTCTTCCCTTGGGCAATTCTGAATGTGTCTCTTCATCTCGGACATCATCTGCCTCCTGTTTGAAATGCAGTTACTCCCTTATTGTTTCCTGGCTTGTGCACAAACTTAGGGCAGACCCTGAACCACTTTTCTCAGATCTCTGTCTAGGTTGTGAGAAATGTAAGAAAGTCTACAGAAAAGAGACTACGGGAAGACTACAGAAAGAGGTATAGTTGCTTTCAAGTGTGACTGTTGGATCCCATGATCTTTGGGTGTGCGAAGCAATGAAAAATCCTGCTAGATGGGAGGTGCTACCTGTCACCACGGTGCACTCACAGACTGTTCTGAGACAGAGGAGTGGACACAAATCTTCCATTTAAAAAAAAGTACTACCCATAGGCCCAAGGCATCAAAGAAAGCCAGTGAGAGGTCCTAGGACAATGCTTAGAGCACAGAATGAAACACCTAAGCTAAGGTCAGCAGACAGGAGTGCCAACTTGGCTCTCCCATTATTGGCTGTATGACTTCAGATGAGGCACCCCCTCCTCCTGATACCCAGTCATCTCTCAGGCAATAGTTCCTGAATGTCAGCATATCTAAGTATCACCCTTGAAGGTGTCTTAAATTGCAGATCCTTGACGAGCCCCTACTGAAGATTCTGTTTCAGTAGGTCTGGGAAGGAACTTTAGAGACTTTGATACAGGTGGTTATTTGGCCCACCCTTTGAGAAACACTGCTGTGAGGTCTGAAAACTTTGAAGTTCTGATTCTTCGGCTATTTTGCCATCTCATTCAAAGGTTTGTCTCTCAAATCTACTTAAATTCTATGTAATCCAGTTAATTCTGTGGTACATACGGTTCCACAGTCAAGGAAGAACCCCACTACTGCACAAAAGGCAGATATATTGTTACTGACACACCCCAATCTCTCTGTGTGGTCACCTTCATAGCAGGGCCATGTGCCAGGGCACAGACACATTTAAAAGCTTGTGTCCCTGCTTCTCAGCCAGACTAGGTTATATTCCGTAAGATGAACCAAATTCGGCATACCTACACATAAGGTATTGGGTTAGATTCTGGTGTCTCTCAGCCAGCCGTTTTGGGAAATCAGTCAGACTCGCCCATTAAATAAATAGGGATTTCTGTTTAGGGTGTATATTTCCCTGCTTTTTTCTTTGGCTTACCTCAGCATTTCTCAGAGCAGGGTCCCCAGACCACCTGCATCAGAATCATTCCAGAAGCTTGTTAAAAATGCAGATCCTGGGCCCTAGCCCAGACCTACTAAACCAGAATCTCTGAGAGTGGGTCCCCAGATAGGCATGCTTCGCAAGCCCCTTCCCCCCAGACTGCAGGTGACTTTCTGTGCACGTGCATGTTATGTATGAGCACACATGCACAATGCACATGCACGTACACGCACGAACTTGAGAAGCCCTCATTTAGAGTATCTTAATATTTCTCACCTTCAAAGCTTGTGTCCTTCATTTTTAAAATGCTGAAGTTCACAGCTTGCTTTCCATTCCCTAGGTTTGTGACACACATTTTAGAACTCAGGCTCTATGACCCCTTGTCTCAGGGGAGCTTAAATGAGGAAGTAAAAAAAGGTTGGGGAACAATGAAACAGATATAATTAGCTGGACAGGCAGAACTGAGAGAAACTCAGCCCAAGTCTCTGACCCCTGGAGTCAGAGGCCAGTCCATCAGATAACCTGTAGAGGGCAGCCCTCTCCACAGCTCTTTGGGAAGAACTTAGGCTCTCCAGCCCCACTTGGAGCTTGTTTCCAGAAAGTGCTATATATACTTCCTGTCTCTGTTCCTCTTAAAGGTGGGCAAGAGATGTCAAGGACTGAAGCTGCATGGAGTTTATGGGCCATAAGATAAACAATTCTGTCCACGTGTAGGGTCAAGTGGAGCTTCTAAGACTGTTTTAAATGGGAAAGAAAAGTGGGGGGCCAGGACAGGGAAGGTTCTTTTTATATGAAGCATTTCCTACCACTCTAGGTCATTTAAGGAAGAGAAAACATTTTCTCGGGGCAAGTGGTGACAAAGAAGCATATCATTTAGACAAGATGAAGTGAGTCTCATCAAAGAGCACAGTTTCCTAATTATTTTTTAACTGCACTGAGAAGGCCAAAACACTATAGCACCTACCAGTCAAGAGAAGCTATTCTTCAGTATGTTTGGCCACTGTTGTGTGTGTGTTTCTGACACAGCCAAACAGTCTCCTGGATCGTTTTTCTAGGTAAGGATAATGTTTCTGATAGGAACAGACTGGACCTGGACAATGTCACAAGAACCTTGGCAGGAGGCTTGACAATGATGAGGGTCCAGGGCAAGCCTGGGATTAGGAGTCATCAATCATCGATTATTTATTACAAGTATATTTTATGCCCATGATTCACCCTGTTAATAATCTATAACAAAACAGTCAATGCGAGCAGCATTCCAAGAACCAATGATTGCTCCAAACTTTCAGAGACTGGAGGAGCACAAACACAGGAGCAGGAAATAAAATAACAAGTTGAATGCAGCTTGACAAGTAAGAGCTAGAAAGTTAAGGCCATGTGCAAGGTAAGAAGAATACCTGGAATACATGAAGATTTTATAGAAGCTGAGGAATACCAATAACTGAGCAAATAAGATCCAGATTGGGTATGGGTTCTGGCAATAAAGCAAGTGAGAGGTACTGAAAGACAGAAGCAAAGATTCAAGCAAGAGCAGTTTCCCCATGGCATTACCAGAGATAACATCTGTGATACTAACTGGATTTAGGAAAATTCTGCCACACTCTCAAAGTAATATGTTTATTAAAATAAAGGAGGATCACCTATATGACATTCATCTATAGTACTTGATCAACAATGATGATAGCAGGTAACATTTTCTGAAGGTTTGCCAGACAGTCTGTTGGATATTTGGCATAGTTAATCCAAATATTTAATCCTCATAGCTACCCTTTGATGTAGGTACTTTAATTATTCCCATTTTATAGATGAGAAAACTGAAGCTTAATAAGATTAAGTAATTTGCCCAAGGTTGCACAGGTATTAAGCGCTAAAGCCAGGATACCCATCTGAGCAACATGGTTCTAGAAACTCTGCTTTTTATCTTAAAGCTATACCTACTTTATGATTTAGTGGCTAGGGGCTAGAAATGGCCAGCTAAAGTGTATGAAGTGTGTAAGCTCTCTGCATTAGTCTTATGCGTTCACTGTACTTTCCCCCAAACACCATCCCTATTTCTCCCATAATGGCTGCTTTACTCATCCTTCCCCTACTGCTACTTTGCTTTGCCACCAACCCTGAAAAAAATATTCCCCTCTCTCCATCTAACCAAACATTCCTCTCCTTTAAAGGCCAATTCAAATCCCTACATTAGATCATATCCAAACATTTCCTGGACTTCTCCAGCTCCCGAGGATCTCTCCCATCCCTGAACTCCTCTTTCCTTCGGCTATCTTTTCTGGAATTCTTCTGATTCTTTCAAGTTGTATATTTTATTTATCCAACAAAATTTTAAGTTTCTTAATGGGCCACATCTTCCCCATTGACCAAGTATCATGCTTTGCACACAGTATATGCTCAAGACTTGTTAGTAGATCGATTGTGAACTAAGCATTTGCTCAGGAAGACCCTGGCTACCATTCACTCTCTGAACATCACTCAAAAAATGCATTTATATATGAAGCCCGCAAATAAAATCCCTAGAGTTTAATTTTCCTCTACTATAGTCTCATTTTAGGTCCTTAACATTGCAGGATTCTACCCTTATCTTGTCCCTGTAGAGCTCTAAAGCCTGCCCCCCACCTCCACCTCCGCTTCCTTGACTGGATTTATGGGAACTGAGTGCATTTAGAGCCACTGAAACCTAGGCTCAAATCTCAGATATGTCATTTACTTGCTATTTGACTTAGGCAAGCTATTTAATCCCTTTAACTCTTAGTTCCTCATCTGAACCACCTGTAATCTAAAGATAAGTGTCTCTATCCCATAGAATCATTGTGTAAATCAAATGAGACAATGTTTGGAGAAAAGTTAGCATAGAGCCATACACAAATTAGGCATTTAATTAATGATATCTATTATTGTTATTGCAAACCTCTTCTATTGGGTCTTCTTCTTGTAACCTCTGCCAAAACATCCTCTATGTGCCAGGAATCTTGGCCTTAAAAACTTTGGGATCTCCATAGCTCCCTCTAAAGAAGAAAGCCCTTTGAAAATGGGTTCAAACCTCTCATTCATCCTATGCCTTAATCTTATATTTCCAAACTCAAAGAACCTATAGGTACTGAAAAGGAGACCTAAGTGTGTGAATTAGGTGTGTGTATAATAAAGGACAACCAACATCCAGGCCCCAGCAGCAGTGGGAGGGGTGAGGAAGATGGTGACTAAAGAGCTCACAGGCTAAGCAATTTTGCTCTAGGGGGATGAAAAGAAGCAAGTAATCTAGATTTGATGTAAAGCCTCTTTCTTTTTGAATAGCAGGTAAAGATTCTGAAATGCTGTGATGCAAAACAAAACATTTCTGCAGGCCAGATTTGTCCCTGGGCTGTCAGTTGGTGACTGTTGTTCTAAACACACCAAACTCTGTTTCGCTCCCTGATGGTTCTGTATTTGATGTGCCTTCAAGCCTTTGTTCTTGCTGTTTCCTCTGTCTGGAATGCCTGCTCCCCAAAAATTGAAATGTCATTTCCTCTGTGAAGTCTTCTCTGACCCCGTCAGGCTAAAGGAATTGATTTTTCCTTGTATGTACAAGATGTCTGACATACTTTCCTATCAGCCCTCACTCCATGGAATCACTAGGATATTAATTATTTTCTCCATTCCCACCTAACGTAAGAGAATTGTGTTTACTCATCTTTGTAACATGTATAGTAAAGTGCTTAGCTAAGAGTAATATGTATTCAACAAATTGTTTAATGAATGGACGAGAGGAAAAGAATGATTTTGTGAGTATTCTTCTATGCTGCTATTTGCAATCTCTGTTTCTCTGCCTGCACCAGCAACTTTGGACACTTACATTTCTCTCCCATTTCCAGACATCTTGAATCCCCCAAAGGGGCTCTGGGCATTTAAGGCATTGTAACAATTGATCCTGAAAGAAGAAAACATAGTATTGTTAGTGTGAAGTCTGCATGCACAGAAATAATCCTACTGGCATGATACTTCTTTTGTAAGTTTTATTTTTATTTCCTTTCTTCCAGATGAACAATTTATAATTTAAGATTCATTTTGCTTTCCTGGTCTAGCCAGTAAAGAATGTATTCCCTCTCAGGGTGACGTCTGCTTGCCTTCAGTCTTCCCCACTCTTCCAGAGGATGCGTGTGTATTTCGCCAGGCTCCGGAGAATTACAAGGCCCCTACACCACCAGTGGAAGTGTTATGGCCAGAACGACGACACAGACTCTGATCTTACCAAACCGTCCCAGCTTGCATCGCAGAGGACACTGTGAGGGCCTTGTTGATGTCATTGGTAAAGACAGCAGCTACAAGTCCAAAGTCGGAGTTATTGGCTCTTTCGATAACTTCATCCATAGTCTTAAACCTCAGAATTTCCTGAACAGGACCAAAGATCTGCAGCGAAACAGTTTGACCCAACATGGTTGCTTTGCCATTCCTTTACCTGCTCTTCACATTTCAAAGCAAGTGTTCTCTGCCTTAATTATTTAAATAATATTTCAGTTTAGCAGCACAAAACTGTAAAATATCCCAAACTTTCCCAGAATACAGTTACGTAAGAGTCTATCCTTCGAGTCTGTTTAACACCCCCATGCCCCCACCCTCCCTGGCATCACTTGATTCCACTATGTGTACTAAAGCTGTCTCCAGGAGCTCTGGGCACTGCTCCAGAACTGAGGAAGTACTGTTCTGGCTGGCTGGCTGATCTGCAACTGGTCCCTCTCCTGTATAAATGTAGAGAAGCTTGGAAGCTTTCTATTTCCTGGTTAACAGCCCAGTGAAACAGTGACTGACTATCACGATTGTTCTGTTGGTTAATAATGGTTGCAATCATACAGCCTGTCACAGGGCCTCCAGCAAGCTTCCTTGCCTTTTTGTTTAACTTCTTTCTTGAAACCGAGACTTCATAGCCATGTTTACTGCTATTGTACAATGTCTATAAAATATAAAGACCTGAAACTCTATTGTCGCCTACTAGCATCCCAGGGAAGTGTGGCTGTTGTTAGAACCCTATATTTGGTACCTCCTCCTTGGCAATCCGCATGTCATCAGTGACGTTGGAGAACACTGTGGGCTCGATGAAGAACCCCTTCCGGCCCAGCCCTTTGCCTCCACATTCCAGCTTGGCGCCCTCGGCCACGCCACTTTGGATGAGTTCCAGAATCTTGTTGTACTGTTTCTTATCAATCTACGGAAAAAATTAGCCAGTGACTGCAAGTAAAGTCCTCTAGAAAATGGAAATAAGCATGTTCTCAAGAATCTCTCATTTGTGATTTTTTAAAAACTTCATTATACCTAGTCAAATCACATGGAACTGTTGTTATTTTTACATTTTTGACCTATGAAAAGTGCTAATTTTTTATGGTTCAACTTAATATAGAGAGAATTCCAGTAAATTTACTGCTCTGATGATACTGCTGAATCAGAAATACCAGTTGAAGATTTAGGCAATATTTCTAAAGGAAACACTGATAAATTGATTGTTCATTGCTTGTCTGGGGGAAACCGAACCTCTATAGTCAAATGAAGAGTTTATCAAGTTGTACTAATACTAAAAAGATGAAAATAATAGATGAGTTAACACATAACCTCTTTACGCGCTACTACAAATCATATCCTTATTGGGGTAAATTTTTAATGGAGCTGTTATTACATCATTAGAGAAAAGGATTAAGTTTAACAAGTGAGAGCTAGCTTCCTAGTCCATAAAATAAGGTCAGTCTTGCATCCCAAAAGTTATAGAGTTATCACTCAGTTATGGTAAATAATATAAAAACCTACATTCAACTGAGTTTGAAATGCTCAGAACATCAGTCTTTTCTCAAACAGCCCCAAAACCTAGGAGGTGTTGTTTCTTATTAGGAAAACCCGTGTTTTGTGATTCAGATGGGATTTGGTCCATGTATTCCTTTAAAAATTCTCAGATTCTATCTATGGATTAAAATCAGAATTTCATCTGGAAATATGCGCTGATGATTGTGGAGAATCTGAAGTGCTAAAGATTGCAGGCTGCAGGGACCTTTGTGGCCCTTCCCCATCTCACCAGTGTTCATGAAGCATTCAGAGTAAGAGACAGCCATACAGTGGAGGGGAATGTAGACAGTCCCTCATTTCCTACACAGTCACAATCTACAAATGGTTTCCCCAAAGTAGGTCCAGTTGGTGGAGAGAATCCTTTGCAGCTGGAAAAATGGTGTCTGGGACCGAGAGATGCCCAGCTTCTTTGACTGTGGCATTTGCAGGGATGTTTGAAGACCAACGGTTAGGACTGGGGCTGGGTTCTTACCACACCTAGGTCTTTCTTTAGAGTGGAGACTCCAATTCATCCCCAAAGTTCAGGGTACCCTGTCATAAGTAATGCCTCACTGGCTACATTCCCAGCCATGAAGACGAGGTGGAAGAGTAAGAAGATGATACTTTGCTGGGTCCCACTAGTGTGTCCATGTGCTTAAGTAAAGAAAGAAAGAAAGTGTTTAGGATTTCTCTACCTGGGGTCCCTGCTCAGTGGTGGGGTCAAAGGGACTCCCCACTATGCGCCTCTTGGCCCGCTCCACGCTTCTTCTCACAAACTCCTCATAGATGGACTCCTCCACGAAGATGCGAGACCCCGCAGTGCAGCATTGGCCTTGGTTGAAGAACACACCCTGGTGAGCCTGCTCCACGGCGTAGTCCACTACGAGAGGAAACAGCCACGTTCTCAACATTGCTTCACCTGCGGAGGGGCCGGTCTACGGAGCTACCTCTTTCCCTCTCCAAAGCCCCAAGTATAATGTCATGTTCACCACAGAGATGAACAGTGAGTAGCGCAGTAAAAAGCACTGCGTTGAGAATGCAACTTAGTTCTAACTAGACCCTGATATACTTGCTGTGTTAACTTGGATACCTTCACTTCTCTGAGTCCCTTTCTTCTTCTGTAAAAAAGAAAGCTTGGACCACATCATCTATAACAGGAGTCTCAAACCCCAATGCCCAAAGGGCTGGGCAGATGATGTAATGGTATGAATCTGCCAGGTAGTAAAACAATGTGAGGGAGACTCAGCAGGAGAGCCACTACATTTGGCCGTTGCTATGCATGAGCCCACGGTTGCCGGGTTTCTAATTTTAAGGAAAAACAGAAATACCAATATTTTAATGCGCAAATTTGGTTTTCTTTAAGCACTGTATAATATCTAGACAGGTAAATGTAGTTATACCCTGCATTTGGCCTGTGACTGCCAATTTGCAACCCCTGTTCTATAGGGTCTTGTAGCTGTTATGTTTAATTAGTATTTTGGTGGATTAAGCCATAACAATGGATCTTCTCTGAAGACACTAAATTTCCTTTATATTTACATGTAATTGTGTAATAGCATATGATAATCCTTTCATTTTTATTTCTTATACTTCAAGACAATATTAATAAATCTGGTGTGTGCTCGTTGCTAAATGACTGACTAAATATATCAATCAATGCCATGTCAATGAAGTACCTACTCCTCAAGAGGAATTTAGGTATAAGAATTCTGATCCCCTTGACAACTAATGTAAAGCTGAAGCTGAACTGTGCGAATCCCAAGCTGGGGCTGAAATTCAGGCAAACTGCCTTCTCTTCTCGCCAGTGGTGAAATGGGGAAGCAGCTCTGCCTACCAGGATGTAAAGAAGAAAAAAGGATGACTGGAATAGATTTTGGAATTTCATTTCCTGGAAAGTTTTTAAAAACAGAAACCACACCTGTGCAGAGTGAACTAGACAGCATCCTGCCTGGAGACATGGGGTTTCCTAGGTTACTGCTCCAGGCCTCCATGAAATCCTACCACCAGGGCATAATCACCTTCAATTAAGGTCTATTCATACAGAACTGATCACAGTGTGTTGTCATCCTGACTGAAAGTCATGGGAGCAACAGAAAGGGGCTGGGATGAGTTAACAGAGAAAGGGTTGTGGGTTTGGGAAAATGTTGGCAGAGCTAGTGAAGAATACTTTTAATGATCTACGAAGCCACCAGACACTCTTGAGAAGTTTCAGATTTCTTGATTCTAGGCAGAGAGTATATTTCAAGTGTTCTGAGGCTTAGAGCATTCCACTATACAGCACTGACCAAGCCTTTATTTTACCTCTTCTAGCCTATTCTACATCACAGAGTCAAAATGGCTTATCGGTGTCTAGAAAACAAACTATTCAGTTGCCAATCAATAAGTGCTCTTTCCCAATATTAAACTCTTTTCTACTTAGAAGAAAGGATCCAGATCCTTTCTGAATGCCCCTTAGCTTCAAAGATCTTTTTCTTAGTGTCCTATCAAAAGTGGAGATACGAGAGAGCACTTAAGGGCAGTGTGCCAGGGCACATTTGAGATCTATGACTGACTTACAATCAGCATCTGCAAAAATAATATTGGGACTTTTCCCTCCAAGTTCCAGAGTTACTCTCTTCAAATTACTTCTTCCAGCTGCTTCTTGGATAAGCTTTCCAACCTGAAAGAAAGGAAATGGAGATAAGTTTTACACACCACACAGTTGAGATGGTCAGTGGCCAAAGCCAGCTCTGGGCAACAGTGGCATGCAGACCATTGGATGACACAAAAACAGCTCAGGTGGTCAACCTGTATGAGTAAGATATGACATTGCCTCAGTGACCAGGAATGCTGTCAGCTCCTTCAGAGTCTGCCTCAGCCTAAAAGAGCTCTCTTGACAAAGGCAATCCCCTCCTAGGGGTGTCCCACATCTACTGACTGATGGTAGCAGGGATATAAAGGCCTCGCCTTTTCAGTCCACCACAGGACAATTCTGAGAGACCACATGTGTGCCACCAGGCCACATATGGTTGGTTTGAGGCCATCAGGCCTGTACTGCAATTCGACTTCCCCTGTGTCCATCCCTCTTCAGCAGGGATCCCTAATAAATAATCTACATGCCAAACTCCACCTCAGGACTTCTTCTGCAGAACCTGACCGGTAACAGAGTACTGTTCTACTGGAGGGCAGAGGTCACTTTAGGGAAAATGCCAAGATGTATTATAGCTCATACGGGCAGTTTGCTCTTGTTGAGAGAAAAAATGCTACTTATGCCTGGATCTTACCAAAAATTAGGTGTTTTTAAAGCCTGCAGAAGAGAAATGTTGACTTTACATTTGACTCTTCCAGCCCCTTGTTGAGATCCTCCAGTAGGATGAATAATTCCTCAAGCAGGTAGTCATGGGGAAAGACTCTGGAGCCTGGATTTTTTTTTTCACCGATTCTATCATTTACCAATTGTTTGACCTTGGAAAATTTATTTAACTGAGTATCAGTTCTCTCTTCTGTAAATGAAGCTAAAAACAAGATCTACCTCAGAATTTAGCTGTCCTGAGGATTAAGCAATTTAAGACAAATAGCCCTTGGAACCTGGCCTGGCACACAGTAAGTGCCCACATCTGTTAACCACACGTAGGTGTGAGAAGCTGGCGCCCCTCTTCCTCCACCTTCAGTGCAAAGAAAGGGAGGTGACCGTAAGGGGAGCTACTGCTAGACTCCCCACAGCAGGTCTCCGTTCACATGTCCCAAACTGTCTATGCCTACCAACTGGTTCAGGAAAACACTGGGGAAACGGTTTCTCTGAATTCCCTCTAGTCTCCGTGATTACTCATTAGCTGGATTAAATGCTTTGAAGTTTTATTATTACCCTCCCTCATGCCAAAAATTTTAGCAGATATATCCTCATTCTGAGGAAACCTAACCTTCAGGAAAAAATTACAATATCACTGAGAGAGGTAAAATTAGAATCTTGTAGTTTGCAGAACAATGTTACTTACCAGTGACTTAAGAAACACAGACATCTGGCCTTAAAGATGAATAGGCAGAAGTTGGCCAGATTGCCCCTTTCTGCCTTGCTAGCTGGTCTCTTTTCTACCACCATAAGATAAACTCCCTGGAAAGATGGGCCAATAAAGACCCCATTCTCAGGCAAACATTCTCTCTTCTTCAAGAAGAAAATACATGTACACAAAGGAAAGAAGAATTTGGCCCTTTCTTCAGACAAGAGAACATCAGTCAGGTGAGAATTATGACTGAAGCCTGAGACCAGAAGGGAGAGAGGGGAAACTCTCACCTAAGGGCAGCTGGGCGACAGCACCGCGGGGCATCCCTGAGAAGGCTGTCATCTCTGACTGCTCCTTGTTCTGAGGGACTGTGGTGTGCATGGCTCTCTCTGCCCTGAGATAACCGTATTAATTCACAGGGACTCATTTTAAAGTCCAGGAGGATAAGCAGGGAAATGTTATCTCAAAGATCTTTGTAAGTCATGAACATTATTGGTCATTTATTAAAAAACTACCATTTATTGAGTTGGTCTGTGTCAGATGTTTCCATGCATTCACCAATTAATCCTCTCAAAACTCCCCAAAAGTAGATACTATCTCATTTTTAATAACTTTTATTTTATTAGGTACCGTCTCATTTTAAAGGTGAGCAAACTCAAGAGTTAGGAGTCAATGGATGTTACCAGGTTACTCAGCTGGCTCCTTGTAGAATCTGAGGGACTCTGTGTAGGCTGAATCCAGGGCCCAAGTGTAGGCTAACTTCCTCGCCTTCCCATCCTCCCTCCCAGCTTTCCGCCCTTCCTTTTTATATTTACTAAGCACCTAATGTGTGTCTCATACCACCAAAACCTCATCTTCGAACTGCAGATTGATTTGAAAGTGAAGAGAAATATTACCTTTTTTATGATCACAAATCAGTTTAAAATACATTCTGCTTTCAGACTGACATTTGAAAAACAAGCACAAGCAAGGAGAAGTCATGGATTTTAAGACACTAAATAAATGTTTGGAGGAGGCAGAGAGAGTGCTGGGCCATTGGCATTACTTTTCTGTTAGCCTTCCTCCCTGGCCTTCATCAAAGAGTAACACTGCCCAGTGATTATTTTCATGGCTACAGTAACTATACAAAAATCTTACTCAGTCTATGGTCATCAGAGAAGAATACTAAAGAATAATTTTTCCTGCATCAATGCTTTGCCAGCCTTTCCTTAGAAACCAAATTTGTGCTAAACACTGCAAAGCAAATCTCAGATGAATAATGCCTTTCCTCTTCATCTTTGGAAGAAGGTCAAATTGCAGCCGAGCCTCAAGAAAGAACTGGATGTGTTAGGCCCCAGGAGAACCACTTCCATCTGGAGGGGCCTCAGGGCAGGACACTCTTAAAAATCCCAGTTTTCACCAATCTCCTTCATCCAACACATATTTCTGGCTCTCCTGTTATGTGCCAGGTGCAATATTAGGCACAGTCTCTTCCCGACAGGGAACTCACAGCTAAGAGACTCTCACATAAACCTAGCAGGTGCTCAATAGCTTTGCAGTCCACTTAGAGGAAAATCTGGGTCTGATTTAATATTAGATCTAAACAGATAAATTTATGGTTCTGTAGCACTTTGTTATAACTCAGAGTCAGACCACTCTGGGCCTTACCCATAGCACTGGGCTAGGATGCAACAGCCTTCATTAGTTACGGGATCAAGCATCATATGCCTTCCCATGACACTCTCAGTTTCCAGGTCAGATTCTCTTTGGAGAATATATTACTACTCATGAATTCTCCCTGTAAGTGGAGGAAGGTGAAGTGACCTCAAATGGGAGGCACTACTCATTATCATTACCATAAAGGGGAAAGAGGGGATGGAAAGGAGAACAGATGCAACTCCAAAGCAGGGGATTCTTAATAGGAAAGAGTAATGTTTAAAAACAAAGAGTTCAAGTGAGCATTGACTCCATGTCTGTTTATAAAATATGACAGGTCCTTTGCAAATAAATGCAAAATATTACTTGTACAAATTCCATGCAAACCTAAATAAAAATCTATGGGGTTAGAAAAGCTAAAATGAACAAAATCTCGACATTAAACAATGGCCTGGGGATTCACTGGCCTATCTCAGATGGGAAAATAGTAAGTAGGGTTCCTTGCGGATATGTGCTACACTGGTCATACTGAATCCCTTAATATAGAATCATAAGGTAGAAGTACATGGTGAGATTAAATGATGATGCAAGGACACTCAGATCTTCTGAGTGGTTAAAAGTCCAGTCAATAGGGATGAACTTCATTTAAAAAGCCCTATTCTGATGAAATAGGCAATCTGTAAGATAAAACAGACAAACATATAGTTTTAGAAACTAAGTCTTGTATGTGAATATAGATTAAATAGAATAAAGGCACAGAGACAAAATTTTGAGTTCACCATTACTTTTTTCAATCAGCAAAGATTTCACAATATACTATTAGACCCCCTGTCCTATCTATAACAACCTAGATCATTATCACCATGCTCAGGTTTATGGACCATAGTTTGACCGTTAGGAGTCAGAAGACCTGGGTCCTACACACTGTGGCTTGGCTCCCAACTCACCTTCAATTTGAGAAAGCCACTTAGCCTCTTTGGGCCTCAGTTTCTTCATCTCATGAATGAAGGCACAAACCAAGCAGTTAATCTGCCCCTTAGTAACCCAGTTTGTTAAAAAAGACTTAAAAAGAACATAAAGGGCTCTGAGGTTGTCCTCAATTTGTCTGCATTCTGCGAGCCTTATGGAGCAGAAGTAGTTTTTCATAGAAGCTTCACAGTTGCACTGAATGGTGGAAAAATCTGATCCTTTTTTAGTTTCCCACATATAGGTCATTATGAAAGAGTAAGTGATAGTGTTCCTATCATGTGGTTTCTCAACTTTGCACGCCCTGCAGAGTCTGTCAGCTGGATCTATGTACCCCAAACAGGCAAAAGCAGAAAATTGGGGGCTCCTTCACGCATAATGGAACTGGGTTAATTCTCAGCAGAAATGTTGGCACAGATCAACTCTGACTCCCATCCTGGTTTTGAATAGTCTTCAAGATTTATAACAGAAGTATCCCTGAAAGAGCCACAGTGTACCAGAACCATGTTCACAGCAATGCAGCAAGATAAAAAATGCAACCTGGCACTTTGCATGGATAATAATATTATATAGGACGAAAGAGAACATGGAAGGCTTTCCATGCCCTTTTATTTAAGGTTGTTGATCCCTGAACAGAGTTTCTAAAGTTAGGTAAAATTTTTCTTTTTGTTAATTAGTTATTAACTTATATTGGGATAGGCTCCTTATTTGTTTTTCTTTTATTGATTAGTGAACTACACATATTAGGATAGATTCTTTCTCAGAGATATATCACATTTCTTTTTTAAACAGAAAAATTTCTAGTCAAGATTTCAATAAACTGGTTGAAGATGCTTTCTTTCTGCAATATATTTTATTTTTTAAAACCCAGACAGATTGACTCTATGCTTCCTCCCTCCTCTACTTAATTTTCATCGTTGTATTCACTGGTTCTGACTGTGATGGAAATAGAAATCCAAAAATGTACATAATTCGGTATTTCTTGTCTTTCTGAAATATCCAGAAATAACAGGCCAAATGAATCTGCTCAGATTTCCACCAGAAAGTAACAGGGCCAAAGCATATAAGCAGTTCCTCTAATTTAAGTGATAATAGTAATGTCAAAACTTTACTTGTGAAATTCAGACTTTGTAAACCAATAGAGCTACTGGCTACATTTCTAGTCTCTGTCCTACCATTCCTACCACCACACACCCACCACTCCAGCCACATGTAACCACCTGCCCTTCCAAGAATATGCCTCTGTGTCTTTGTATAAGTTGTTTTGTTTGCCTGCTGTACCTTTCCACACCCTGCTTACTTGATGAACTTATTTCTTCAGACCTACTTCTGCCACCTCCTCTGAGAAGCTAACTCTCTGGACCCACCCTCCCCACAGGGCTTAGCACTCCCATTCCACTGGCTGATCCCACATAACTCTTACCCTGCTTTTGTTTAATAGCTGTCTTCCTCTCTAGACTAAATTTGTGAGTAGAAGGGCTCTGCTCTCTCTGTCTCTCTCTCTCTGTCTCTCTCTCTCTCTCTCTCTCTCTCTCTCTAACACACACACACACACACACACACACACACGATTTTCAACATTTGATATGTTAGAACATGAAAGTTGCTCTTGAGGTTCTGGAAATCAGAGAATATGAAGTTTTTCACGAAAAAGAAGTGAAAGATTAGAAAACAGGACACTTATGTCCAAGGCTTAGCTTTGCCATAACTAGCGGAATGATCTCGAGCTTTCTTCTTCTTACTTATCTTTGGCTTAAATGTCTGCATCTTTAATGAAGGGCATAGCTTCATGGTTCTAAAAGTGACTGCACATGGGAGTTCTTGAGCACTTAAAAGCTCTTTCTATGTCTGGACTCTACCTCCAGAAATTCAGATCTTCACTTGGAGTGGGGCACACAGGCATGGGTATTTTTCAAAAGTTCTCCAACCATAATGCTGTAAAACTGGAGAGCAACTGCAAAACTAAAGCGGGGCAGGGGGATAAATAAAATAACAGGAGAGATCAAGAGATACATAGAAACAAATGAGAATGAAAATATGATATATCAAAACTTTTGGGATATAGCAAGAGCGGTAATAAGAGGAAAGTTCGTATCATTACAGGCCTATCTCAAGAAACAAGAAAAAACTCAAATAAACAACCTAATAATACATATTTAAAAAAAAAACTAGAAAAAAGAACAACAAATGAAGCTCAAATCCAGCAGAAGAAAATAATAAAAATTAGAGCAGAATTAAATGAAATTGAGAATAAAAAAGACAATAGAAAAAAATATAATGCAACAAAGAGCTGGTTTTTTGAAAAGATTAATAAAATTGACAAACCCCTGACTAGACTCACTAAGAAAAAAGAGAAAGGACACACATAAACAAAATTAAAAATGAAAGAGAAGTTATGACAGATATCACTGAAATACAAAAGCATCTTACAAGAATACTATGAAAAATTATATGCCACCAAATACAATAACCTAGAAGAAATGGATAAGTTCCTAGAAATATACAACCTTCCTAGACCGAATCACAAAGAATTGGAAAATCTAAGTAGACCAATCAACAGTATGGAAATTAAAATAATCATTAAAAACCTCCCAAAAAGTAAAAGTCCAGAATCATATGGCTTCACTAGTGAATTCTACCAAACATTCAAAGATGATTTCATACCTGTTCTTCTCAAATTTTTCCAAAAAATTGAAGAAGCTATACTTTCTAACTCATTTTATGAGGCCAACATTACCCTGATACCAAAGTCTGGTAAAGATAACACAAAAAAGAAAACTACAGACCAATATCTCTGATAAATACAGATATGAGAATTCTAAACAAAATGTTAGCAAATAGAATACAACAATACATAAAAAAGATTATACATCATGATCAGATGGGCTTCAATCCAGGGCACAGGGATAGTTTAACATAATGTAAATTTATAATGTGATGCACCACATAAACAAAATAAAGGATAAAAACCGTATGATCCTATCAATAGATACAGAAAAAGCGTATGACAAGATACAGAATCCATTTATAATTAAAACACTTAAAAATTCCCAAGAACATTTTAATGTGCTGCTATTAGGGTTAAGAACCATGGGATTAAAGAATCTTTACAGGCATTTCTTTCATACCGTCTCTAACCTTTCACTGTTGGTTCTATTTTCTAATTGTTTAATATTATCATTTATTGAGCACCTATTTTGTGCTGCTTGTTCTCACAAATATTGCTTTATTTAATCTTATGACCATCCTGTGAGGCAAGAATCATTACCCCATTTTAGAGTTGAAAACAACAACAACAACTACTATGATCAGAGAGGTTAAGAAATAACCTGCTGACAGGCACCCAGTGAGTGGCAGAGCCAGGAATGGACTTGTATGCCCATGACAGACCTGGAGCTCTCTTCGCTCCACTATAGCTTCTCCCTGTGGTTCTTGCTTCTCTTCTTCAGATATTCTCCTGGGGAGTAGATCCTCTCTGCTATGAGTACAATTCTGATAGCTAAACACACTATCCACAACTGAAAGAGACATTCTAAATCAACTGCCCTGTACACTTTGCCATCTTTTTGTTACATAAGACTGTCCCTTCCTATTTTGAATACATTCTAAAAATCAAGATTTTGAATTTTTTGGTCTGCTTTGATAGGAAAAAGCCTAGCATAGTCAAGTTAATAGGACTACGTGTTAGTCTCACTAACTAGGTGGACTACAGGCGAGCATCCTAGGACTATCCATACTCAGCCTGAGCTCTGAGGAGAGAAATCTGCTGCAATCAAGTGATCTCAGCCAGCAGGCAGAGACTACAGCCTACTTTTTCTCATTCTTCTTCAGCACTCAAGTTTAGATTTCAATCTTAAATTAAAAAAGGAAGAAAGCTAATAATTTAAAACCTGTCCCTCCAGAGGTTTTAACACATCAAAACTGGTCTATTTGATTTAAATGGTGGATGTTTCCGCTGGGTTCATATAACCTTAGAAGGAGGCCCATTAGCCGTTTTTTTTTTCCCTTGGAAAAAACTGTAGCAGGCTGCTGCTTCTACCTAGAAAGATTGAGGCTGCACAGAGAAGAGAGCTGATCTGATTCATTACTCAAGCAGCAGAAAGGGTGTCCACATCATGCAATATGGCGTTCATCACACTTAGGAAATGAAAAGAGAACCCCGGCTGTGTAAATTAGAATCAGTGATAATACAGCTGCTAGCTACAAACATTTGTTTGGCACAAATCAGTCTGTACTCTCCCGTAGTTTGCTTTGATTGTCTCTCTACTATCTTGTTGACTAATGATGAAATCATGGTTTGTTAATCTAACTGAATAAAGAAAACACCATACAAAGCAAAACACAGACTGTTTTCCTGTACTTTATTACAGTTGTTTATTGACTCTGTGTTTATTAGAACCCCTTCATATTCACTCATTAAATATTTACATGTATTGCCTATGTATTTAGCTGCATAAGTATCTTTAATAAGAGTAACTTTATTTCCTTTTTAAAAGTCTTTTGCTAAAGTAAATGGAAAGCAGCCACCTCAAATAAACTTCTCGTTGCTGATTGTTCCAGACATTTTGTGATGTACCAATAGGCCCCTTTTCCCTAGAGTAATCATAACAGAATCCATGTTCAAATCTATATTTAAGTGACATGTTCCCTCTGAGAGAATCCATACAATTTCCCAAGTAGCCTATAAAATTTTTAAAGGTTAGATAGATAAAGAAATAAGACACTATAAACTGGAAAAAGGTTTGGGGATTATGTGATCATTTTATTTGCCTGTGAAAATTCTCTACTTGCCACTGTTAATATGGATAACTATAAGCTGGCTTTCATATTTTAGACAATTGCTTCTTCCTCGTGTCCTCTATTGTCTGTCAATGTTCCAGAGAAAAAACTAAGAGATACTCGAGAGGCCAAGGGATTGGCTCCACTCCAAGTGAATGTAAACCTCTCTAGAGAGAGAAATATCAAATGTAGACCCTGTCAGAAAAATTTAGCTGAAACTTGCTCTATGTACACTGCTATAAGCTACCTCACTGTTACGAGTTTTCCTAATAGCAAAACACTTCACAGGAGCACCTTCTACCTCATTCTCTTTGCCAAATTCTCTCTTTTCTCTCTTTCTCTCTCTCTGTTCGCCCATTGAATATCTGCATCTTTGAAGATTACATACTTAGTTTTTATTGTTCTTTCTGTAAAGATAAAGAATTTACAGTGAGATAACAACATATACCTATTAGAATGGCTAAAATTAAAAAGACTCACTGTACCAAATGCTGGCAAGGGTGTGAGGGAATGGGAAGTCTTATATACTGCTGGTAGGTATGTAAGCTGGCACATCCACTATAGAAAACAATTAAGCAGTTTCTTAACCTAATATGATCTTATTCCATTCCTAGGTATTTACCCAAGAGGAAAAGAAACACACACACACACACACACACACACACACACACACACACACACACACGACTTGCACATGAAATGTTCATAGGAGCTTTTATTTGTAGAATATCCCAAATTGGAAACAACCCAAATGCTCAAAATATCCATCAACAGGTAAAAAGATAAGACAAATTGTTTTATATCCATAAAATGGAAAGCTTCTCAGCAATAGAAAGAAATGAATAAATGAATTATTGATGTATGTGACAAAATAGAGATATAAATAAAATAACTAAATAAATTAATTAAATTGAAAAATAATCAGAGCTTCAAAGGGAAAGAGAACAAATGAAGAGGGAAAAAAAGAAACAAAGAAAAGCAAATTATGTTGAGTAAAAATAGCCAGACCAAAGAGTATGTACTATATGTTTTAATTTAAGTAAAATTCTAGAAAATGCAAACAATCTATAGTAGCAAAAAGCAGATCAGTGCCTGGGAATGTGGGGGAAGGGTAGAGGAAAAGGCGGGAGAGAGGTTACAAATGGGCAGTAGGAAACTTTTGAGGATGACGGAGGTATTTACTATCTAAACTGTGCTGATGGTTTCACAGGTGGATACATAAGTCAAGACTTACCAAATTGTTCACTTTATATATGTGAATTTATTGTACATCAATTATACCTCAATAGAGCTGTTAATAAAGATAAATTAAGCAATAAAAATGTTACTTTATTAGAGCAATTATGCCATATGTCTCTTTGTTGTCCTTTGTGGACTTGGTGAGGATATTGATATTGAATCTACCTGACTATTTAAAATATGGTTTAATGGTTTTAGTAAAAGTCAAATGCATTAGAAATTAATTAAATTATAAAATAATTAGAGCCTGAAAGGGAAAGAGAACAAGTGAAGAAGAAAAAAAAAGCAAGAGGGGATGAAAATAAAGAGCAGATCAGAGGCCAACAAAAGAAATTATGAATGATTGGAACTAAAAGGAAGCAACATTTGAGGTTATAAATCTAAGTAAGAATAAAGCTTTGTACTCATCATAGAAATTGACCAATTCTCATTTATCTGCTAAGGACTCACTGGGTTGGTTAAGGGAAGGAAGGTCATTTCCACAGAAGAAATGGAATGTGCGAAGGCACAGAACTGTAAAAGGCATGTTACATTTGGGGGCGGGGGCAGGGGTCACAAACAGTGAAGTAATTCTAGAGAGCAGGGGAAGGTTCATGGGCTAGGTCATGAATCAATTTGTCTGCAACCTCAAAGAGTCTGGACAGTCAAGTAGAGATGTCCATTCTGTAGTTACACATAAGTTTGGAGCAAAAAAGAAGGGCTAATAATTTTAAGTGAGGTATATCAGGGAAATGTTTTAAATGAAATGTTAGTGTTGACTCATTTGATTATTTTCATACTGGTAAATACAAATTCAAATCTTCTATACTGACGGTCTCATAGGGAAGGAAGAGAGTCAGAGAGAGAAATGATAGTTAATGTCCACGTTCAGAAACAAAGTTATGATTGAAATGAACCTTGGACCTTCTTTTAGGAACAGTGCTTTTATGCAGATAAGGGCTAAATCAACAAAAATTCTACATGGGGAGAAAATTCGATCAGCTAAGCCTGGCTGGTAAAGTCTTCTATGAATTCATCAGCTGAGTCTCTGGTTTCCCTTGAATAACCCTGGAACATAATGGGCCTGGGGGCATAATGGTGTAGTGCGATGGCATTAGTGCTGTGCTAAACCTATGAGATCCTCTGGAAAACAGGCCTGGAGCACACAAGAAACAGAGAAGAGAGAGAGGAGTAAGTTCATGAAGAACTTATTTACTAAGGATCAGCTTGATGCTGTATACTGCAGGAACCCAAGTTGCTTCCTTTATAAAATAAGGAGCGATTTAAGGACATCTTTACCAGTGCCTGACACTCCACAGGGAATCAAAATGCTTATAGAATGAAAAAGGAATCTTAGTTCTAAGATGATCAAAGTCACCTCCTTTGCAGCTAGCAAGACCATTAGTGCTCTCTGGGCGCTAGGGCTGCTCTAGTGCACAAGAGGAGGAACGAGGGGGAAATGTCATTAACTACACACAGACTGAAGAGTGGCAGAGCAGTGGCTGTGCTTGTTCATGAGGTGTTGCTTATGGAAATAAGTCTTAGCACTTTACAGTTGCACTATAGAGTTACAGCGTCTATCTGAGAAATATAATCAAAGCAGAACTCTGCTTACATGGCAACCAGTTCCCCTGCGTTCAGTCAGTTTTTTTTTCCCAGATTACCAATATTGTAAGTTTCATAGTATGTATAAACTTTTGGAAATATTTGTAAACATCTTATAAAATACTGGCATTTTGTTGTTTCTTTGTTGAGTAATTCATGGATGTATGGAATGCTTTGTTAAACTGATTTCAAATTAATCTTTTTTCCTTTAGGTGCTTAGGAGAAAAATAATTGCTAGAATGAACCTACTAAAGACATAGCAGACAATGTGACTGGTGCCTGTCAGTTTACACAAATATCTTATTTCAGCACAGATTAACAAACTAAGAGCTTAGTTTTTTTTTCTTAAGTGGGCCTGGGAACATGTTCTGGAGTATGATCCAACTTCTTTTGTGTGTAAACTAGTGATTATTGAATATTAATGAACATAAGAATCACTAGAAAAGGCTATTAAAATGAGAATCCCTGGATCCCATTTCCAAATATCCTGAGAAGATCTTGGATGGTGCCCAGGAATGTGCATTTAAACGAGCCCCTCGATCCACCATCACTGTAGGTGAGGTGGTTCTTCAACAACTACAGAAAAACAATGCTAACTGCATTATACTTTGCTGCCAAGAAATTTCTCCCTACACCATAATTCAGTTCTGGCAAACTTAAGTTGAAGGAGTAGCCGCCAATCTAGGCCATAGCGGAATCATAAGCAAGTTCCTTAATAGGTACCAAGTGTGCTCTTCCAACACTACTCTCTAAATTGAGTACACTAATCTACTTAAAAAAAAAAAAAATTCAAAATCAGTTTATCCAAGCAAGCACCCGGGCAATCTTCCAAAAAATGAAATAGAGCAGCAAAGGCAAAAACAAAAACAAAAACCCAAACATTTATTAGAAGACAAAAATATTTGTAAAATATTTATAAAAGCCATAAAACAAACAAAAGGTAAGTAAAACTGCCAGAGGCGAGCAAGAATCCGTTTGATAGACATAGTCTTTACAAATGGAAGTTTCAGATTCAACTAATAGTTACTGAGTTCTTAGAATGTGCCAAGCAGCAGGACTGGAACTTTCAAATACATTCCCTCAATTAATCCACAAATAAACCTGTAAGGAGTTATTTGGAGCCCCTCTTAATCAAAGAAGAAATGAGAGATAAGAAAAATTAAATGATTGCCACACAGTAAGAGAGATGGGACTTGATCCAAGGTCAGCTGAATCTAGACCCTTTCCCAAGCATAAACAGCTCTATTAATTTCATTTAAAAATAAACAGAAAACAATCACAGCTAGTATTTAGTGAAACTTTACTAAGAACCAGGCCCTGTGCTAAATACTTTAGATGTACTAGTTTAGTTTATCCTCTCAATCCATGAATTAGGTATAATCATCCCTTATCTACAGACAAAAAATCTGAGGCTGGAAAATTAAATGACAACCTGTACTGTGAACAACTCTAAACAATCATTATAGAGAGTGAAATTATGTCTGGTTTTCTGATATGGATCTAATATATTTAATCTTGATTGCTTTTAGTATGATTTAAAAAACTGTTTTTGAAATATCTTATTGAAAAAATGATGATTTACACTAGTTTTTTTAGAGAGGCCAAGTATTATACTCTTTCAGGCTTCCACTGTAGCAAAGCAATGAGGAGTACTTTATTTTCCTTTAAAAGATTCTAAATAAAGGAACGAAAGAAGTCATCTCAAACTGAACTACATAAAGCTCTTCCTAAATTTATGTAAAGCTCTATGAGGAGGTCTTTGTTGATCATTAGATTGATTATTAACTGTTCTGCTCAATTATTACCTTTGCTTATGATAAACCACTGGGTAGTTTTGTGCATGGAAATTAACTTGACCTGAATGTATGAGAGAGTATATAATCTGAGGATTAGAAAGATGATTTATGGGAAATAGATATAGGGGAAAATCTAATATTTTACCTAATTTCTGCACATTTTGCGTCCCTTAAGAATTAAATACTTTCATTGGAACACTGGGATTATGTGTTTAGCAATCACCGAACATCTGGTGTCCAGCATTGGCTCAATCTACCAAGTGTCCAGGGCGTTAGGAAATCAGACACACTAACTCCTCAACATGTCCCATCTGTCATGATTTAGGTTCTTAGAGCTGGGGCTTTTTTCCATCTCTATAAGGCTTTTCACTTCCAAGAGAGACTTTTAAGGATACACACTGAATTTGTATCAAATCTACAGCTCTGGAGTTTAAGTGCCTATTAAAAGTAAAGCTGCCTGAAAAAAAAAAAAAAAGAAAGAAAGAAAAAGAAGAGAAAAAAGAAAAGAAAAGAAAGAGATGCCTAAAATGTCAAAAAGTGAAAACCGAATTTACTATTGAGAGGCAACAG
Organism: Macroglossus sobrinus; assembly: GCA_004027375.1. Classification (NCBI taxonomy): domain Eukaryota; kingdom Metazoa; phylum Chordata; class Mammalia; order Chiroptera; family Pteropodidae; genus Macroglossus; species Macroglossus sobrinus. Next base: position 461,486 of record PVKZ01000935.1, read on the forward strand.
TGGAACCTAATCTCCCATTTTACATTCCAATAGAGGTTTTTGAAAGTGCTGGTCCTTCAAATATCATTCAATATCAGGCATGGGAAATTATTCTGAGAATAGAATGGTACCAGAATTTGTTGATTATCTGCCAATATCAAGCAACACACTAGTTATAAGGGTCCCCCAGCTGAGGTTCCTTCAAATCCTTTTTGTACTCTGGTTCCTACATCTCTACAATTTCATTTTCTCCAAGGAGAAAAGGAAGATTGACCTACATTTTCCCAGCTGTGAATATTAATAATTGTGGAATTAACATGTAGAATTATCTTTTTCTTAAATATTGTTATTTTTGCATGAAGTAGTTTTTCATTTAAATTTAAATATCTTCAACTAACACTATTGCTCCTTAATGCACAGATACATTTGAAAACCATGCTGAACAAGAGAATTTTAGTTCTAGCCTTGATTTTAGAAAGCATCTTCAAAATCAGGAAATTTTTAAGTAAAATGGTGCAGAATTATCCTTCTCTTCCTCCATGCTTCCATACACACCACACTACAGTAGCTACATATTCACAGATTATTACCTGTCTTAAAGTGAACTGCACAAGTTATCTAAGGTCCAGCATAATACTTGACATTAAATAGATGCTCAATAAATGTTTGTGGAATGGACTTAAGATAGACTGGGTTTATAATATCTAAGTCTATATCAGAGACTGTCAGATGAAAGCATAAGGTATCAAATGAGATATAAAAAGGCTAAACATTGCAATTTTAAAGTAAATTTTAGAAGAAAAGGGAAAATATTTGAGTTAGAACAGTGTCTATGACCTCTTGGAATTATTTTTGACCATGCTTTGAACATGAGAGTATCCTTCCTAAGTACCCCCTTTGATATGTCATTCCTGATTTTTAATGGCTCCCTCCACCTTTGGAATGGTGAACAGCACCTTAGCCAGAGAGGCAGTGTAACACTGTGATTTGGAGTACAGGCTCTGGATGTGATTCTGAGATCTACAATTTACTAGCATATGACCATGGGCAGGTTATTTTACTTCTCCCAGACACATGCTGCTCACCTACATAGATGTAGTGAGGTGATATGTGCAAAGCACTTAGCAGGTACCTGGCACACAGTAAGTGCTCAATCGATGTTGGCTATTAATAATCACAATTTAAAGCCTCAAATGCATTTTAAAAATTATCTATTTAAACAGCTTTATTCAAATGTAACTCATATAACATAAAAGCCATCTTTTGAAGTATACAATTTGATGGTTTTTAGTATATTCAGCATTGTACAACCATCACAAGTTTACTGCTATCTACCTCCAGAACATTTCATCACTCCAAAAATAAATACCATATCCATTAGCAGTCATTCCCCACTTTTCCATTTTTCCAGCCCTGGACAACTACTAATCTACTGATTCTGGACATTTCATATAAATAAGATCATACATTATGTGGCCTTTTATGACTGGTTTCTTTCATTTAGCATAGTGTTTTTAAGGTTCATCTATGTGATAGCATGTATCAGTACTTCATTCTATTTGTATGGCTGAATAATATCCCATTGTATGGATATAGATATGCCACCATCTGTTTATCAACTATCATTTGATGGACATGAACGTGTGGATTATTTCTACTTTTTTGGCAGTTATAAATAACAACTTTTTACAAGTCTCTATGTGGTATTAAGATTTTGTCAAATGCTTTTATGTGTGTGCGCATGGAAATGATTGTGTAGTTTTGTCCTTTATTTTATCAATATGAAGAATTACATTGATTTCTGGACGTTAAACTAACATTGCATTCCTGGGATAAATCCTACTTGGTCATGTTAGTAGATTCTGCTTGCTAGTGTTTTTGTGTTTATAATTTATAAAGGACATTGGTGTATAGTTCTCATGTGATGTCTTTGTCTGGAAGGTCTTCTATACTTTGGCCTCAAATTTTTTAACTAATGTGACAGGTTGAGTACCAGAGGAAGAGAATGAGATCCAGAAAATTCCAAGGAGGCCCTCATGAGTCTGGCTGAATGCTAAGCTAGGAATACATGGGGTGAGGCTCTATGAGACTAGATAAAGAACAAGACCAGGTAATCTGTATGCTGAATAATTCTCAGAACTTATACAGGCTGGCAGACAGACACTTGGGTTCTGACCAACCAGAGCAAAAAAGACTTTATTGAACACTGGATGCATTCAGTAGAAGCCCCAGAAGGATCTCAACTTAGTAATTTTAGTAAATTTTAGTATCTCAGTGAATGATAAACTAGTCCTAATAAAGCTTAAAATTAAATGTCAAAAAGGTCAAGACGTACTGTAAGTGACTTAACCACCTGTCAGAAAAAAAAAGTACAGTACTCTTTAAAGAATAACAAAATCCACATGTTCACAATGTTCAGCATCTTTTCAAAAAGTGACAGACATGAAAAAAGCAAATACATATACACACACATGCATGTATTTGAAAAAAATAATGGTCAAATCTGATGAAAGCTATCAACTCATAGATCCTTGAATTTTCAATGAACCTCGATTAGGGCAAAAACAAAAAACCACAGAAACACATCATAATCAAGTTGTTGAAAACCAGTAAAAAGAGTATCTTAAAAGCAACCAGAGAAAAAACATTATGTATAGTAAAACAAAGTAAGAATCACTGCTAACTTCTCATTAGAAACCACACAAGTAGGTAAAAAACAGAATGACATATTTAAAATGTTAGAAGTAAAATGTTAAATAACATTTAAAATGTCTAATCAGAATTCTATATTCAGAAAAAAAAGTAATAAAAAATGAAAATGAGATAAAAACATTTTCAGATAAACAAAATCTGAAAGAATTCATCACTAACAGACCTGCAGTATAAGAAATGCTAAAGATCTTTACACAGAAGGAAAATGATATAAGAAAAAAAAAAAAAAGGGAAGGCCAGAGATGGCAAGTATGTGAGTAAATGTCAAACAATTTTTTCTCATTTTAAAAAAAAATTTCAAAAAGTTGGTTGAACAAAAAGAGTAGAAATGTACTGCGGGGTATATAACATATGTAGTAGTAAATCATAGGAAAACAATAGCATTAAGAATAGGATGAGAAATGGAAGAATTCTGTGCAGTTGTATTATATATAAAGGGCATAATATTATGTAATAGTAGACCGTGATTAAGATGCAGGTTGTAATTACTGAAGAAACCACTTTAAAAAGAGGTATAGCTAATAATCCAAAGTAAAAGATAAAATAGAGTTCTTGATTCATCCAAAAGAAGGCATAAAAAGAGAGGAAAAGGAACAAAACACCAGATAGGACAAGTAGAAAATAAAAATCAAGATGGGTGATTTAAATGCAACCGTATCAATAATTAATTAAATATTGAACACCAATCCAAAAAATGGACACACAAGAGTACATAAGGTATTATTTCATTTATATGAAATTCTAGAATCAGTAAAATTAATGAAAAGGATCAGTGTTGGTCTGGAAATGAGGTGTTAGTCACAAAGAGACATGAGAAATCTTTTTAAAGTACAGGAAAAATTCTGTATCTTGATTTGGATGATGGTTACATAAGTGTATACATTTGATACCTAAATAAGTGCATTTTATTGTATGTAAATTATACTTCAATGAAGTCTGTTTAAAAGTTAAAAAGAAAGTCTTAAATGGCAAAACAAAGATTTGAACTCAAGCAACCTGGAAATGAGCATAATCATCTTACTGATCTATGCCACTTCTTATCTGGCCTGAAAGATTAGGTCATCCATTGAATTAAGTTTTCAATATGTGACATTGTGAATTTTTAAAAAGAGGGCTCAGTTTTTAGACCAAAATATATTCGGAAGAAAAAGTTAAATGCTTAGAAATACCTAATACCTATATGATGACATCAGTGATGAACATGACAGGACAAATGAGAGATTTAGACCCATGTTCCTAGATGAAGAGTCAATCTTGTAGAGAAAGCACTTACTCTCAATCTAATATTGATAGGTAACATAACACCAATGAAAAGTCCAATGAGAGTTTTTGGGAAGAGGAAAAGAATAATTTAAAATTTTATCTGAAAGAATAGGCAAGAATAGTCAAAAGATTTTAAAAACCTAAATAACAGGGTATCTTGCCTACCATATTGCAACACATCTTTTAAAACCTAGCAATTAAAATAGTTAAAGTAATTTAATTAAAGTAATTAAATCTAGTAATTAAACATATAAATAAAATATTGAGTCTCAAACCAGAAACGTGTATATAAGGAAGTTCATCATATAATGTTAATACTACATTCAAATGAGCTACAAAGAGATAGTTTTTAAAATGGTGTGGACGTAACTGAATACTCACTTATAAAAAATAAATAAACTTAAGTCTCACCTTTCACTATACATAAAAATAAATTCCAACCACATTAAAGATTTAAACAAAAACAAAACTGTAAAGATATTGGAAGAAAATGTTAAGGACCATTTGTATAATCTTAAAAAGGTTTCTTTAAAGATGACAGGAAGCCCAAAGCCATTAAGAGAAAGACTGAAAGATAGGACTACATCAAATTTAAAACTGTGCATGGCAAACAAGTCTATTTTTAAAAATTAAAAAGCAAAGAACAAAGTAAGAATATTTGCAAATTCTACAAGAAACCGAAGATTAACTTTCTTAACACATAAAAAAATCTTAAAAATGAAATCATCACTCTTATTCTTGGTGATGCAAGCAAGTTAAAATATAAATATCCTTTTGTTTTGCAATTCTACTTCTATAAATGTATCCAACAGAATAACATATATACAGATATATATATATAAATGTCTTGGATCTCCAGGGGTTTTTATTTCAATGGTCTGTGTAACAGAAAAAAAAGTGGGAAAAAAATCTGGTGTACATGAATGAGGATTAATTAAACTATGATATGTGGATGCAAGAGTATTCTACTCAGCTATTTGAAAGGGTGGAAGAGATTTACAGGAAATGACACACACAGTATGATATTTCATTTTATATATTATGATCCTTTTTTATTAAAAAATATTATAGAGCAAAAGCCTCTTAACTGACTCAGCCAGGACTACTGGTTGATTAATAATAAAAAGGTTAAAGTAGGGAAAGATACTTTAAGTACTTCATTTTAGTTTAAAAAATATGTACATTCATGCCCAGTCTTTAAATAGAGGACCAAGGACTTTTCTTTAATTATAGGTCCACCTATCCTTTCTGATTAAAAGATAACCTTAAAATATTTTTTAAGATTTCTGGTTTCAGTTTTTTTAAAGTGAAATGAGGACTTTAAAACATTTGCAAAGCAATCCAAGTGCACACTCTATTAGGTTTATATTTTCCCCTCCAATCTTTTACAATTGTCTTGCGCACTCCTAGATGATCCCAGTTTTCCTTAGCATCTAGTCCTTAGCAAATCCTTCCAAAGAATTAGACTTAGTTTAAGTAAGAACAATAAATTATTTTACACTTACATTCTGGTTTATAGATATCATTAAAATTTCAAAATTACTCTGACAAGTACAACTAGAATAAAAAGGTTTAGAAACAAACAAGATTAACTCTTGACAAACCTAAATCTGTAATCTGTAACTATAAATTAACACTTAGGTACATTAATCAATCTCTAATGAAATTTTAAAAAATGAGTCAGTTTAACCAAGTATCATTAACTGTATCAGGTGATATAATCAAGTCCTTAGACCCGTGCTGACCAATATGGTACCTACTAGCCACATGTGGCTACAGAGCACTTGACCAGGTACTAGTCTGAATTGAGATGTGCTGTAAATGTAAAATATATACCGAATTTCAGATTTCATATTGAAAAAATGCAAAATACTGTGATAATATCTTTATATTGGTCATAATGGAAATATTTTGGAAATGTCAGATTAAATAAAATTATGAAACTAAATAACTTTTAAAAAAATTTAATGTGGCTAATAGCACATTTTAAATCTCGACTGTTGCTCTCATTCTATTTCTATTAGGTAGTACTGTCCTAGATCTACAAATATCCTTTGTTTAATGGCGATGTCATCTGTGAAATTCTACGTGATAAAGTAAAGCAGACTCTCTTTTTTATCATCTCTGTTACCTGAATCCAAGACATTTTGGAGTAGCATTATGTTAAAAACCTCTCTAAGCAGACTTTTGACTCTTTATCAGGAATCAATAAACTATGGCCTATGGGCCAAATGTGGCCTGCTGCCTATTTAGTATGGCCGAAGAGCTAAGAAGAGTTTTTGTGTTTTTAATGGTTGGGGAAAAAATCAAAAGAAGATTAATATTCTGTGATGTGTAAAAATTATATGAAATTCTAATTTTAGTATCTGTAAATAAAGTTTATGGGCCTGCAGCCATGCTCAGCTTATATATTACCTATGGCTACTTCACACTACAAGGGCATAGATGAGCAGCTGCAGCAGAGACTGTATTGCCTACAAAGTCTATGTCATTTACTCCCTGGCCTTTTACAGGAAAAGTCTGCTGACCTCTGCTCTACATTATCCCTTATAATTCATGGGCCTGTTAATTGCCAACTGCACCTACAGGATCTGGTGAAATAATGAGAGGAGAGAGTTGTGTTTCTATTTTAATCTCTACCAGAGATTAATTTATAAACAATAAAGCTTCCGTCATTATTGTTCTTGACTCAAGAAAGTCGTCAGAACTCCAGCCATTGGGCAATCTCTTCTGAAATGGTTTTTTGTTTGTGTTTGCTTCTGATATGTGTTTTTTTAATTTCAAAAGGTAATAGGGTTTTGTTTGTTTGTCTGGGTCAGGTTTTACACAGATGGCAATCACAAAAGTGCTCAGAGATCTGTGGCATCAAATGTGCGCCTATACTTTGACATTCGTCCGTCTTCCAACTACACTACCGACGCTGCCCTTAGAGGGTTTGGGTGATCAACTGCCCTTTGGTGCCCAGCCTCTCTGTGTAACATTTTCAGTTTTCTTTGAAACCTTCTACTCATTTGCAGGACTGATCCTCAATCCATGGTTTCCCTGATACCTACCTCAGTAGACCCTGTGAATGCAATCTTGTCTATGCCAATATGAGAAGCTATTGCTGCCCCAGCCGTTGGCCCGAATCCTGGCAAAATATTGATGACTCCTGGTGGAAAGCCAGCCTAACAAAACAAAATTGGAGAAAATGTGGGTTGTGTGAGCTGATGAAGCACATTAAATCAGAGATGCTCCAGTAGGCCACAACTGGATGGGGAATGGGGGACACTCCTGAAGGCGATTTCTCTTACCTCCTTGATGAGGGCTCCCATGTAGAGCGCACTGAGCGGTGTCTGCTCTGCTGGTTTAATAACTACTGTATTACCACAGCACAGAGCTGGAGCAATTTTCCAGGCAAACATCAGCAGGGGGAAGTTCCACTGAAAGGAAAAAACTCAAGGTTGATAGATGGAAAAATATTCCTCCACTATTTGTTTTCAAGCTGTGACTTCTCAGATTTCTCAGACTAGTCCTCAACATAAATCTTGTCTCACCACAAAGTGTAGATGTTTGAATTTTTCTTAATTACTTCATTAAGAATACAATAGGACTGACCTTGAAAATCCAAATTACTATATTCCAAGTACCCACCAAAAGAAATCTCATGGTGTAAAGAGAATCTTTGTTTTTTCCTTTGTTTTGTTTTGGTTTTTCATTGTTGTTATTCTATATGTTTTTAAAACTAGACTTTGGTTCCAGTAAGTTCTTGTGTATGAGAAATTTTTCTTCCATTTGTGATTTTTACACAGGAACATCAGACTAGTATGACAGCTTTTCAGTGTGGAAGAACAAGAAGAGAAAGTCCCAGCTGTGAATTATATTTAAGTCAATGCACATTTCAAGGTAGCACCTCCTTTACATATGTGTATTGTCACAAAACAAGAGATTGCAAAAAAAATTAAGGTATGCTTTTATTTATTATTGTAAAGTATATACTGATTATTAATTAATAAATTATTAGTATGCAATAATTTTAGTTTGTCTTGTATTGTCATATGCTTAGGCATGAGGCTCAGCACTATCAGGTGTTGTTGATAATTTCATTAAGAAAGAAAACAGAAATCCTGGTCCCCTGGCTTCAGCCCCTGACCAAAATGTGTTTCTGCCTGAAGCATCTCAGCTGCCATCCTTGAAAGATTCTCACTGGCCCTGGCAAGCCTGCAAAAATATACAAGTGTCTTGCCTTCACCAAACACCCAATTTCTTTTCCCCTTAGTTGTTTATAAACTTGGGAGTCCACGGTGATGTTTTAATTCCATCTACAGTATATAAATCTTGGTTGCTGTAACTGAGCTGGAGCTGGCTGACAAGCAGATCTCGTCCTGTCAGTGAAAGCTGCAGCTCTAAAAGTCTGGGAAGGGCAAGAAGAGCAGGTTTGAGTTCCTGCATGAAGGTGACAGACCTCACCTTGCTCTGATCCAAGTGGGGTTTCCCTGGGTGGTTTAAGAACGGAACTTAAACCAAAACTCTCATTTTTTGTTTTCATTCTCTAATAAAGTTCACAGTAACCAGGAGTTCGTAAGTCATTTTTAAAAAACCATTAATACCACTTGAAAAGCTTTGCCCCCAAAGCCAAAGATTATCTTGACTTAGTCTCTTGTGTTTTGAAAAGAGAAACTTCTTGACTATAGTGTAAGAGTTTAGTTTGAACCTCTCCTGAAACCCTTGCCAGAACTATTAGCTAGTATTGTTGCAAGTTTCGATGTATAGTGCCAAGGTTGTGTATGGGAGAGAGACAGAAAAAAGACAATGTTTAATGTTTCAATCCAAACACAAAGCACTGCATCTATTTCCCTTTACAAGACACACAACAGCCTAGCATGGTTTCAATTATGACCGTGACGTTAACTATACTGCTGTGTCTTCTGTAGTCTTCTATCTTAGATTCTTATGAAAAGAAACAGTGGGAAAGAATGGGGATTAAAAGACCATATAACACAATATGCCTGGAAAGATGGTGAGTCACAGTTTTAAAAAATAAACAAGCAAATATAACAAAGCATTAATTTTCCATAAGCCAAATGGACATCCATAACCAAGGGACAGGTTATTAATACACTGGGCTTGGCTTTGCTTATTTTAATCATGAGAATTCCATGACTTGAGAACTCAACTCCTGGTAACGGAGCTGAAACCCTATTAACCTGTTCAAATAAGCATTTGCAGGGAGGCTGTTAAAGATATGTCAACAACATGAGCTCAGTTTTTTTCCCCCAGTAATGGAAAACACACATTGCTGAGGTCCATGTTTTATGTATCTTTAAGAGAACTGGTTCAAGTGAAAATAAATTATGAGGCGCGAGGAGATATACTCACCGGGATGATCTGTCCACACACTCCGATGGGTTCATGTCTTGTAAAGGTAAAATAGTCTCCATCTGAAGGAAATGAGCATGGTCACTACCACAGAATTCATATTACAGGGGAAAAATGCAGGAGAATTTGGGTGAAGGAAAAAAAACCTATAAATAAAGTTGAGAAAATATCCTCCTCAACCATGTACGGAAGCTGATAGAAAAGCTAGCAGTTGACATAAGGTATCTCCAATTATGGCTCTCAGACAGCCAAAGAGTGCTGACTTCAAAGGCGAAATGCAGGACAAGCTGATGACACTAGAAGCAGTCCTGGGGAAGGGAAGGGATGGGGCTGGGAGAGCTGGAAACTGGAAAACATTGAATATGAAATTTTATACTAAATATTAAAATGATACTTATATGTAGAACAGTTATTCGATTTAAAAACTGAGGTACCTCAAATTTTAAATAACTTTTTAAAGTATTTTTAAAAAACGAAGTATAATGCTATTGGGTAAATTTGAAATGCCAGGCTACTGGAAAAAGTGAGAAGTAAAAGTAAAATCTATTCATAATTCAATCCAGGCATCAAAATGCACTTCCTGGGCACTGGGTGAATGCAGGAATATGTAGGTCTATTTCAAGAAGGCAAAAAAAAAAAAAAAAAAAAAAAAAAAAAAAAAAAAAAAAAAAAAAAAAAAAAAAAAAAAAAAAAAAAAAAAGTCCACTTAAAGAATGTTCCATCAATAAACCAAAGCCTCTGCCCTCAAACTAGCCATGGAAATAGGGATGATTTAAGAACCTTGTTTTCCTTATAAGAGCAAAAGGAAATTGAAATAAGCACCCCAGAAATCCAAACCAATTCTTCTTTAGGAAAATGTCATTATGTTTATCTGAATTATTTTAAATGGCTAAGTGAAATAACCAAAGAATGACTGGTTTTTAGTATATATCTTTTCATTTCTGGTACTGGGAAAAGTCTTTGTTTTTCCCCTGCGTTGCCAGCCCTGATGTTTGTTTTCTCTCTCAAAAGCTATCCCCCTGGGAAAGTGAAGGCCCTCAGTTAATACTGATGAAAAGTGTTACTATTACAGATAGGGATGAAAGTGGAGACAGGAGGAGTGTGTGGGCTGGGGGAAGAGAAATGATGTGATTGTTTAACATTGTCTCTCAACACATCTGAATCACTAATATTCATGGCACAGAATCATTTGAATTAAATTCAAAATTATATATTTTAAAATAATTAAAGGTCTTCCTCCTTCCTTCCTGCCCTCCCTCCCTCTCTCCCTCTCTCTACTGGACTTCTTCCCAGAATTAACAGTTATCTGTTGCTGGTGTATCTTTTCAAAGAATTTTTTTTTTGCATACAAGTATATGTAGCATCCTTTTATTCCCCCCTCCATTTTTTAAAATACAAATGGCATCACATTATTCACAGTCTTCAATGTTTTTCCAATTTTTTTTCATATAAAGCTAACATATTTGGCTGCTGAATGTTATTGCACTGGCTCAATAAAGAATGGTACTACTTGTTAACTATCTTGAGGGACACAGAGATTGCTTTCAGTTTAGGCTATTATAAATAATGCTGTAAACACTTATCATTTTATATATCTTGGCATATCAGTGGAATTTCATGGTCTAAGCATATGTGCAATTCGCATTTTGAGAAATCTTGCCAAATCACCCTTCAGAAAAGTTACACAATTCATAATTCCAACAACATGGTATTTTTTTCTACCCTGAAACACTGGGATTTTTCAAACATTTTAATTTCAATCAACCTGACAGGTGGAAAATGGCAATTCTTTTTGATTTGTGTTTAATGATATATGGGTTGAATATCTTTTTATGTTTACTGGCCAATTTCCTTTTCCTCAGGTTTATATCCTTTGCCATTTTTCTATTGGGTTATTCATCATTTTAGTCACTCAAAGAACTCTATGTATATTAAGGAAATTAAGACTTTGTTATGAGTATATACAAAGTTTTTCCCTAATCTGCTGCTTGTCTCCTAATTTTGTTTTATGTGTATTTTGTTTTATGTAGGAAGGAAATGATTGTGGACTATATATCCATTACAACGGCAACAAAAAACAGACAAAATATGGAAACTGTCCATAGGATAACTGTAAGAAGTCTGAATAATGTTTTAAAAATCAAATTAACTATTTTAGTTTTGTATGCAGACAACTCAAGAATTTTCATAGAAATCATTCTTTACAATAGTCCAAATTACTACCCTTATTCAATTTACAAACCTCCAGAAAGGTGTTTTTTTTTTTTAATATTAATACCTTTAATGTTTCACATTGTTTTTGTTGTTGGTTTTTTTCCCCCTGAATATATAAATGTGATGTCAGGCTCTTCTTCCAAGGAAGGTTTTCTATGAGGAGCAATGACACCCATCAATAGGCTAGAGTTTCATCTTCAGGGAAATCCCTCCTAACTAAAGTAATGGATTCAGGTAGATAATCACAGACCTTAAAATGAGAGTGTAAGATCAAGATGGAATACAAATGAACTGAGGGAAAAAAAATGAGACTATGAACTGAAGAACGACACAAGTGTTTGTTTAGCAGCAAGTGTAGGAAACTAGAATGGTTCAGAGAAAATCCACAAGGCACTTGCACAAGCATAGCATGGTGATTCAGTAAGCATTTCATACACATCCCCACATTCTAAGTCCTTAAGAATTTAGTTATATTACTTAGATAATTTTGCAAGTTACTGAAGAAATAAAAGAGAGAAGAAAATGTAGGCAAAATCTTAAAAAGCTGACCTCATAAGGAACTGAACTCAATTCCATAATTGTGTCCCAAGAGACACTGAGTCATGGAGAATGAAAACTTTCTTGGATAAACTGTTTACAGACTGGAATATTAGCTAAAAGCTGACACAAAGAAAAGGACTGAAGAATCTTTCATCCCTACAGTTCCTCTACGTAGTAAATAAAGGTGGTATTGGTGCTTAAACTCTTCCCAACAGAGAACTAAGTGAAAGACATAAAGAAAGGGCCTTAGACCTTGAACTCAGTCTGCATTCTCATCTGGTCACCCTTGCTCTGACCTGGGGTGCCTGGCAAACACAAGAGCTGTACTTTCCATGTGTACTCTTGTCTTGGGCAAAGGCACCTCAAAGGTCCTTCACAGCTATTATGATCCTGTCCCCAATCTCACCAAGCTTCTAGACTAAAGTTACCCAAAGGCCAATTGCTCAAGAGCCGCCTTCATAATTTTTGCTGTATCCAAGTATCACTTACTCTATTACTTAATAATTCTGTTAAATCAACTCATCTTTTCAAACTACATAAACAGCTACCTGTCAGCTTCACCTTAATGAAAATCTATGAAACAACTGGTTATATGAGCTAGCAATATTTTCTTCTAATGTTTTTCAAATCTAATAATTCTATAACAAATCTATTGTATAGAATCATCTTGCAAGCTACCTGTGCCATGTTGTATACAATACTGTACTTCTCAAGTTTATGCACACAAAGCACCTGGAGATCTTGTTAAAATGCAGACTCTGAATCAGTGAGTCTGGGGGTGGTACCTGAGAATCTGCATTTCTGTAAGTTTCCAAGTGATACCGATGCTTCTTATCCACAGACCACAATCTGAGTAGTGAGGTTCAAAGGAACCAAGTGGGTGAAGGAGAGTCCACAGATAACAGGATGACCTACAGTTGCTGACTTCATTGCTATTTTTTTTTTTTTGGGCCCTCTGAAAACTCTACTAATTTGCCTGAAAGGAGTCTGATGTGTAGGAGAATCTGAACAATGTTTTTCATACTTTTAAAATAGCAAAATAAGAACAAAAACGTATATAATTTTATAAAATCTTACAAATATTTCCACATTCATATCTCATTTCACACTCAAAACACTAAAAATATAGGGCAACTGTTATTATCAGAATTTTATAAATAAAGAAAATATGGCAGAGAGGTTAAGTCCAGAGTGATGTAACTAGTCAAGTTGTGGCTCCTAGTCTTGAAGCTGGGTCACTGGACTTCAAGTTCATTATCCTAAGAAACATGTTAAAGACTCTTTTGTGAATAGGTGTTGAATTTAGGTGGATATCACAAACCATGGAATCGGTGTTATATCGAGAAGGAATGAAAATAGGGAAAAATGGCAACCATTTTGTGAAAGGTAAAAATGATTATTTGAGGATTAAATATGTGGGCAAAGAGAACTCACATAAACTCCAGCATCTTAAGTTATAAAGGGAACTCTGCAGAGCAACAACCACTTCCCCCGGGCTGTTGCCTCTCTCCTCTTCACCTAGGAAGAGTAAACTCATAGGGCAACAGTGTTAACTTCTCCTTCTCCCTTCTACACCCAAATTGATATATAATGATTAACTCTTCTCTGCCCTCCAAAAAATAACAACCCATATTCCAACCTTTTATGCTTAACCATGCTCTCCAAATACTACAAGATATCACCTGAATGTTCACACCTCATGAGGAATAAAAAAAATCTTAGAATTAGAGACTTTACTATACTATAAATTTGGTTGAACAATGGACCAAACTTTACTGAATATATGTAGATTGAGCCATTTCTAGAATTATATTAAGAAAAGTCTTCATCCCTGGAAATAAGTAATAAAGTAAGCCTCTGCTGTATTTGTGAAACACAGCTGAATTACTGTCATAGGTTCTTTGATGGAGGCTTGTTGTATTACACAGGAGAGATAGCAAGTACTTAGTTAATTAGAACAATTTAATTATTTGGATTATCCTTTCAGGGTAAACATCACTTCTTAAAGAAGATTTTATAGTTGCTTGAAAAAAAATTGACATAATTTTTGTTCTCATAAGAATGTCTGACATTGGCATAGTCTATTATAAACTAGACAGAGTACAAAAGAGTGATAGATATAGTCAGGAAAATGTTTTAAAAACTGAAATGTGTTCGGAAATTGAGGAGAAGTTTATCAAAAATGGCCCTCAAGAACTGGCTCTCAATTACAATATTGAGTATTCTAAGAACTGCAGCTAATTTTATATATGTTTGCAAAAAAAAAAGAGATTTTTTAATAGATAAAAATCTATAACACAATTCAGTGAATGGAAGGCCATCTTCCAATCTCTAATCTGTGTACAGAATTACCCTGTGAGGAGCTGGGAATCTTTTTGATGATCCCAGTATTAAACACTTAGACCAGCTACACTGAACTATTCCATTACATCCCTTGGAAGATTAGTACATGTTTTGACAATGAACAGATCTCACTGAACATTTTACAGCTATAATGATAAACTGTAAATGCCTATACAAACATAGAGACAACATTAGTATACAGTGGTGCTAATGCTATTCTTTCCAGGAGTCTGCCAGTAGCTTCTCTGATGTTAGATTACACGTTCCTGAGTCTGTCAGGAAGTTATCGTAGCTCTACCACTACTCCATACTGTGGACTTTAAAAAAAGTTACTTTATTTTTCTCTAGACCTCAGTTTCTTTGTCAGAAAACAAGGAGATTGGTCTTAGGGATCCCTGGGGTCTTTTTCAGCCTTAACCTCTCAAAGGGGTTACATGCAAAGCTGACTTCATGACCTCCTGCCACCACCAATTCAGGTCCCACTAACTGCCCTGTATTCTCAGGTGGGCAAAGCAAATAGCTCCTCACTCTCAGTGAACAATATAAGTGAACAATGAGATCTCACCATACGCGTTCTCTGTTGACAACCTCACTGTTGAATTCAAAACCTTAGGATCTGAGTCCATGTCGGAGCGTTTTTAGCTTATTCTTTGTTTAACAAGTAAAACTAAAAGGGGTTTGAAGTGGAGAAATAATTACATGACGTAGGTAATTTTCTAAACTTTTCTACACGCTAATGTATCTTAAAGCTATTTTATGTCAGAATTCAGCTTAAAGCATGGGCTATATTTCTCTACTTACATACTTCAAAATCAATAAAATCAATACTTGTTACAGAGAAAAACTATATGCAAATCAGTTAACCTCCATTTCTCCCTCAGTTAATTGAAAACAAGCTTTGATACTTAGTCTATCACAAAAAGTTTGTGAACATGAGAGGAATAGGGGATTATGATATAGTTTTAAAATAATCAAAATGGGGACAATAATACTTTTCATGCAGAGCTGCTATAAAATTAGAGATAATATAATGAGCACAAAGAAAGTGTTCAATAAATCATAGTAATGGTTATTATTTATCAACATAATTAAGAGTTGCCATAATAGAAGGGTCAAAGCATAAAATTTATGATCAGAAACAATGGCTCCATTGAGTACCATAGCAGGAAATAATGAACATCAAGACTTGTGAATCAAACAGAAATTACATGATTCTGTGATAACTTCCAACTGTGGACCCTGAGTAAAACATAACGGAAAGGAGTGGGAGACGCTCTCAAGTCAGAAGAAGAAAAGCTGTCCAGCAGATAACTCAAAAATGGTCATGCCATAACTTTCCCCCTCTCTTCCTAAGTTTTCTAGAGGGAGGCTACACTATAGGGGTAGAGGAAAAAAGCAGGTACTTGTTCTCTCCAACTGATTTTTCATTATGTAGTCAAAATGTTCTTTGTAAATTGTAATTTCGATCAAGACACTTACTTATTTAAAAAAATTCAGTGACTCACCACTGCTATGGAATAAAACTCATAATATAGTTTACCCAGACCAAGAGCCTCATGGTCTTCTCTATCTGGCTATACTTTCAGATCCACTGCCACACTGTACTCTCCTCCTTCCATGTTTTGTAGCGGCTACTACCACCACCTGTGATGGCCCTATCTCTATCATCACTTACCTACCCTACACCTCAAATGCTTCTCCAGGAAGCCTTAATACTGGGTGAGAGTGCCTCTCCTGTGAAGTCCCATTGAACTTCATGCTTTCTTATCTGAATAAGCCACACTATAATTGCAACTGTTCATCTACTTGTTTTCCTTACAGTATTTACTTTCTGTGAAGCCCCTATGCTCAACACAGAACCTAAAACATAACAGGTGCTCAAAACCAAACCAAAAAACCTGTAGAATGAAAGAAATGAGTGAGTGAGAAGTTGAAGTCGATGCCTGGTACAGGAGGTGAAGGAAGAGCCCTTCACATTATATGGTAGATTGCCTGGCCTTCCTAAAGGAAGGAGTGAAAGAGATAATAGTATAATTCTTCCCACTCTTTTTGGTGCTTATTATTTAATGTCATAGAGGCTACGCTGGATGAACCATGGATTATGATTCGATGTAACAAAGCAGTTTTATATTTTAAATTAAAAAATAAAAGACTTCCAGCTTTATTCTTTATGGATGACCTGACAGAACTGTGCTTTACATCTCTTTATTTCCTCTAGGAGCAAAGGTTCAGTACTGGCTAATTCAGCATCCACACCAACATTATAGAACATAACTACCACAAATAATGAAAATCAATTGTATATGAATCTAAAAATCTACAGGGGTGACTGATCTCTTCCTCTTATTGCCCTGCTGAACTGGCCTCCATAAGAAGAGGGCCTACAATGGCAGAAAGAGATCTGGGTTTGAATCCCATGTCTGCTACTTACTAGCCATGTGACCTTGTTCAAGCCAGTAAACGCTTGCTCTCTCATTTTCTTACCTGTAAAATGGGTACAATACCTCTTAAGATCCTTATTTGGCCTAACAAATAAATTTCTATTTTGATGCCTTCCATTTCACCTTATTCCTAAGAAATCTGCAAATCATTTGAATAGATATTTAAATACCTAAAACATATTTGTTGTTTTAATAATGAAATGGCCAGCACGGGGGTGCTCCAAAAAAAATAAGCTAGGGCTTTTGATCTCGTTAAATTACATTCCTGCATTGAGACCAACCTAGAAAGGCTGACATGTGTCCTGTCTTTGACAAAGGTTTAATTCCTAGGTCCTCTAACAGGTTTGCTCATACCAAATAGTGGCTCTGCCTTACTTAGGCCATTCTTGAATCCTGCAAATGATGCTAGAGAACAATGGTTCTGTGATATCCTTAGAGCTGGGACTGAACTAAGATTCTGACATTACATAAGAATAATCTTCCCCATTCTTCTGAGTCTGCTGAACAAGGGAAACTTCTGGATGGCAGGGAAGAGTGCCTATAATTGGAAGCCCATTTTCTAAAGACTAACATTCCCCATGTCCCCATCACTCATAGAGGTAATTTAAAAATAGTCCTCTGAAGTCTCATCTCTGTTTCTTCTCCACTCCTACTGTGAAATGGCCAGCACGGGGGTGCTCTCTTCTTGCCCCATGCCTAAATGAGGCATCACAATAGTCACTCGGTTAGTGCTGGTCTCTGCATCCTCTCTTTGTTACTTAAGGCAGAGGGCCAAGAGCCTAGGCATCAGGCAGCTGGTTAGGAATGCAGAATTTCAGGGCCCACCCCAGACCTATTCAATGAAAATTTGCACTGGAAGAAGAACCCAGGTGATATATACGCACAGTAAGGTTTGAGAAGCATTGCTTTAAGCCAGCCTGTCAGCCAACCATCTTCTCTTCTGTTAAGTCAATACTCCTCAGCCTAAGAAGGCCCTGAAAGAGCATTCCAAAGTTCCTAGCCTTATTTTCTACTCTTCCTAGTGTGCACATGGAACATAGGCTGTTTTCTGGAGAACACAGGTATAGTGTGTGGCACTGTACTAAGAAGCATCCAGGAGCCACTCAATGACCATGTATTTTCTTTCCTTACACCTATTCAACACTCTCAATATCCACATGGCTCCTTCAGTCAGTCGTTTTTCTGTCAGGATATCTCTTCCTCCCAGTATCTAAAATGAAGTGAGTCACCAGGCTCTAACGTCAAAATTTCAGCTCTACAACTTAATGCTGGGAGAATTAGGAAAACTGCTTAACTTGTCTAGGCTTCAGTTTCCTCCTCTGTCAATGATGATGTGAAAGCATTCAGTGTGATATTAGCTATCACCAGTAGTCCCTCTCAGATAGAGACCTTCCCACCAACTAACTTAGTTTAGTTTCTTCCCCCTTTTAAAGAACCAAGACACATGACTTAAAAAAAAAAAAAAGGTATCAGGATGGTGGTTGTTTTTATAGATTGTGCAAGTTATTCATGATCATTATAGAAAATATAGAAAAATATCTAAAATATATATATATATTGTCCATAATCTCACCAAGAAAAAACAACTATTAACATTTTAGAGTATCTCCTTCCAAACAAGTAGATGTTATATTTCAGAAGGGTAAGAACCAAGTTATAATCTTCTTGGAATTTTCCCTGACTTCTCCATGCCCAATACCTCTCCACACCCAATACCTCTCCACACCCCCAGAACTTAACCTGGCACAGGGCTAAGCATATACCAGCTGACAAACACATACCTGTTCCTTGGCTGATTAATGTATTGATGTAAGCAGCCTGTCCCTGCACTTAGGTATGGACTGTCTACACACAGAAATAGGGATGTCAGAATGATGTAATTTGTTCAGTTCAAGCTGCTGTAAGTGTGCACCTATCTGTATTCTATGTCACTGCTGTTTGTGTTTGGTGGTGTTAAGTAAGTGTTTCTGGTGGATCCTCATGTTTCCCTTTCGATGTACTCCAATTCCACATACCTACAGGAATGGTCATCCCGTGAATTTTATCAGCCCAGCCTGCATAATACCGAAGGGTTTTGATGACCCCCTGCAAATCCACATAAAAAGCTTGCAGAAATGGTTTGCCGCCGTTTAGGGATTCCATGGTCTGTAAGAAAAGAAACAAAGAACTTTCCAATAATACACTAAATAAGTCTGGAGCAGACTTAAAAAGAAAGAAAAAATACAAACAAATATGAACAATGATGCATACCTGGTTAACTCTAATTCCCAAAAACAAAAGGTTTTTAGCACTATTAGTTTAGTTTAGTTTCTAGTAAAAACCACAATGATATACACACACACACACACACACACACACACACACACACACACACACACCCATACACATATTCTTGTGGTTGTGTGTTTCCAGTAACCACTATCTCAATATATAAACAAATGTCATTAACTTATGATAAAGAAATGTTCTGCTTGTCAAACCAGCTTCTGTTATATTAATGATCAGAGCTGCTTGGGGGGTTTTTTGGAGTCTACACCAGGAATTTGAATCCAGAAAGAAGAACAGGGATATGGGCTTTTATGCAACTGATGAGAATATAAAATGTTCTCCACAGCTGCCAAGACCCCTGCTGAGAAATGGAATATCCACAGTGCACAGAGAATTTATTTATTACCACCAAATAAACAAGATCTCCTCTAGGGAAGCTCAAACTTTAACAAGTTGAAGGCTGGGGTTTTTTGTAAATATTTATGTAACAGCCATTATCTATTAAGAGTGAGGTATCTGGTTCACTTAATAAAAAAAGAGATATTAAGCAGTTTTAGATTATAAGTGTTATTATTTTAAGAACATGTTCCTAAAGTGGTTAAATCTGTAACAAAATAATTACAAATAAACACACAATGAAATGAGAAAAGAGTATTTTGACTTGACGAATATTAAAGGTGTTACAAGCTTAACAAATGAAACAAACAAAAACATGTTGATAATCTCATGTCCTTCCTTCTCTACGAAGACATTTTGTAACATACACTGGTGTGAAAATTATGAGTGCTGACATAACTAAAATTAAAATATTCTCCATTTAATGACATGAAAATATTATCTACAGTGTAACTTATCCACTTACTATGTGTATAAGATGGAAATCATTTTAAAGTATCATCTTACTTTATTACCATATATTAGCCCATATTTATTAAAGGGAATCAAATTATTTCCCAGTACTTGTTAGAACATTTATATGTTCATGAGATGGGCATTATGTTCTCCATGCAGCTAGCATAGAGTCAAAGTCTACATAGCATAGAGTGAAGTACAGTCAACAACCAAAATGTGGGCCACCTAACTGGTCCCTATGAGCTATTGACAGCACTCAAATTCACCTAAGTGTTGCCAGCATTAGGTTTACTCTTAATTGTGTTTACCTGGCTGCAGTATTAAGCTCAGTTTTCTGGCCAGGAGCCATTCCAGAAGCTACCCCTTTTTAAAACTTACTCCTCTCATGGCTTGATAGTGTTTAAAAGTAGAAATGTCATTTAAGTGTGATCACAGTGAGACATATGTCAGAAAAAGAATGGTGTCTGAATTTTATGACATGAAAATTATAACTGCAGAAATTAACTACATCATCATCTAGTACATACTGTTAACCTAAAGTTGTAAATATTGTATATATTGAAGTCAATTAAACAGATACTTACAGACCATCAATGCACATCTACTGACTATTTATGTTCCAGGAACTGTGCTAGGATTACCAAAAAAGTGAAACACAATTTTCTCAAAGAAATCATGATCCAATGAAGAGATAAGCACACAGACCAGATTCCCCAAGGTGTTCCAAAGACTTCAGTTTTGCACAAGACTGATAGGTTAGCCAGAAAAATAGTGTTGAGGCTTAAATAAGTTTGAAAAACACAGAGTAGGGCTTTTCAGAATCTTTAATGTGTTTGAATCTTTAAGAAAGAGTCATTTCACCATGAAACACTTTTTTCACAATATACAGAAGCCATTCCTTAAAGTATCAGATTAGAAATGTTTAATAGACAAATAAATGTTACAAATAGCTAGAGTTCCAAACTATCTCCATAAAGGATTCATTTCAGTTCCCACACTCTGAACAGATCCCTGGGGAGGATGGCAAGAGGGAAGAACCATGATGGAAGTGACACTGAGAAAGGGTACTGTTTCCCTCTCTCAAACCAAGCCCAATAGTGACCTGTTATCTCAAGTACAGGATAGGATGCAGTATTCATGGTTCGAATGCCCTGACTGAACAAGGATACCCAAGTATTAACTGATCAATTTTGGGTCATCCATGTAGAGATCTCTGGTGTACAGCACAGGCATTCCCCAATGGTTCCAGTTTCCAAAAAGCCTGTATTCTCTAAAAATTGACTTTTACTTTAAAAACAGCAACAAAAAAAAACCATCAGGGGAGGGGAAGTTTCTTATGTAAGAAAAGGATTGTTTTAACAGGGGAAAAAATTGTTGCTGAAAGTGACAAAAGAACAAAGAGGCAAGTGAATGGGAGGTCCATATCATGGCCTCTGTTTCTGAAGGATTCTCTTTAGTCAAGAGGGGTTGACTCTGGGGAGGTAAAAACAGTCTTATTTGATTCTCAAATGATCATTTGGTATTTGTTTTCTGGAAGCAGCATGGTAACACTCCTGCTGTTTAACCATTTTGTTTTGTTTGTCAAGGGCGGAAGGAAGACAGGAAGGTCCTTACCAGGAATGGGAAGCTATGGTTTTGTTCTTCAAAATTCAGTAAGAAGAGACACTCAACTGGTCCTCCATTTCCCCCACCTATCACAAAAGCCAAATATCTCGTTTTTCATGTATATTATGTACTCCTTAGCTTGTTCCCCAGGTTGCTTTCACACTGTACTTTCAGAAAGACTGAGAAATCTAAATTTCAGTGGAATGGTAAATTTGGAGTAAAGACTGAATATTTTCTTTGGCTACTTACTGCAAGAATTGCTCTGTCTCGTTCCACCAGGTCTGCAAGCTTATCCAACAGACGTCCTCTTTCTGAAGCATCCATTCGTCTCCACACTGAACCAAGAGAGAAAGCCAGGCGGGCTGCCTGCACTGCTTTGTCTATATCTGCCTGTTAGAGAGGAAGAGGCCAACTGAAGAGACAACACTCCAAATAAAGAAAGAACCATCTGTTCTCACAAAAAAAGGTGATGAGTGAAGGTCAGTGGTTGTGTCTGGAAAACATAAATTTAGTGCTCTGCTGTTTGGAAGCAGTTATTTAATAGGGAATCTTTTTCTGAGAAGGACATACCTTGTCTGCTTCTTGAACTTCACACACTTGTTCTCCTGTGGCCGGATTATAGACAGGGAACACTCTCCCGCTCTCTGAGTTCTGCCACTCATTGTTAATAAAAATCTAAAGGAACAGATAACAAAATGGGACTGGTGAGACAGGTGAGAGAAAGCCAATCAAAGGCAAAGTGTTATGGAAGTATCACAGCAATCATACTTATTCTATATACTTGCTGGTATATAATTAAAGTATAGAATTTGAAGAGTTGCAAGAGACCCTAAACAGTATGCAGTCCTGACTCACCTCCAATTCAGGAATCTCCTCTATAATTTTACCTCAATGTGATTCAAAAATTAAATATAGTGAACTTGTCAACCAGTGAGAGAGTCAAACAAGATGAAAAGGAGAGTCTCAAATACATACAAAACACACACTGAGGCTGATAAAAAAGTTATTGACAGTTCAAGCTCTGACGAATAGCCATAAGGAGTAAATCATGTATTAAACTGACAGCGGTCAAATCTTGGGTCTTAGTTTCTCTGTCACAAGCATAAGTGACTTCACAGGGAAACTTGAAGGCTGCTGAAATAAGCATTTACTTAATTTATAGTCAGATCCTAAACTGAACGATGACCAAAGTAACTAGTAAATTAAATATGTTACATGTCAAATCCAAGTTAGATTTCTTTTTCGTTGTTGGGTAGGCTATACGTAGACTTAGCAAAGGAAAAAGGTCTATAACTTTCAAATTGGTCTCTCTAGGCTTTCTAAGAGCCTTGGATGTCTTCTTTAAAAAAAAATTTAAGATTTTATTAAAACAGCAAAGAGACTAATGGTTTAAGAAATTCAAGTCAATTTCTCAGATTTGTAAGACATGAATTAAACGAGAAAATATAGGCAAAGAAATTAAAAAATTTGTTATTGATATTAATAGAAAAGCCCAATCTAATACTTTGTAACTATGAAAGCTCAAAGAATACACAGATATTTTACTCTATAAAATTTATGGCATGCCAGTGAGGATTTCTGAACTCATGAGTCAGTCAGTCAACTTAGAACAAATACAATGATAAAATGATTTGTCATTACTTGCCATTTTAATAATCACAGATGAGGTTAAATGAAGATAGATATACAATTTTAAGTATCAGATTCTAGGTTATTACAAAACTTTGCTTTTTCCTGGATTCAATAAAACAATGAGCCTATGTTGAAGTTTTCTTTTCCTAACGGCTTTTTAAGACAAAGTGAGGAAAAGACCTTAAATCTGTATAGCACTTAGTACAAAGTATTAAGCAAACACAACTTTGTACTTGTATATATGTTATAGTTCTTAATATAGAATTTATAAACATGCTTAACAAAATATACTTATTTATTCATTCGTTCATTCGTTCATTCATTCATTCATTTAATACTCATATACTTCTAGACACAGTGGAGGCTAAGACGACCCCAGAAGAGTTCCAGTCTTGTAGGGTTTTAGAGTCTCTAGTAGTTCATAAAGACTCATAACAACTCTCATAGCAGAATTTTGTTATTTCTGCAAAAGGTGAGACAATTGAGAGGCCAAAAAGTTAAGAGTTCTAAGAAGCAGTTTCTCATTGTGGCTCTGGTTCAAAGTCTCCTGCTCTTTTCACTATACCATGGTTTCCAGGATTGCTCAGCCCAAAGAAACACAACTAGTTATTGTCTAAATTTAAATTAGAGGTATAGTTCTTGGGCTCCTGGTCTATTTCTCTTTTCATTCCATTTAACAAATTTCCTAACAGTTCATAGCTCATCATAACTGCAAGTTTCTTTGAAACACAATATGATTTCTAAGGTAATAAAAAAAAATTACTTAAGTTAGTTTCATTAAGAACTCACTTCAGAGTATAATCAAGTTTAAGGGAAAAAAAAGAGGTCTTACCAATATTTCTTATTTCTTTTATTCACTATTTGCCTATTTGACTGAAACGTCATAATCTTTGGTATATCATCACGATCCAATTTTAGTTTTTAAGCTTTTTTTGTTGAGCAGCTCTAACTATTGGCAAGAATTGATATTTCATGAGTTTTATTATTTCTTATGGGTCTTCCACAGATCAAAAGAAAAAATTACTTATTTTTTAATAGGATAAAACTCATTCTCTTACTACTATCATTTAAGTCCATTGATTATTTGATAAATCTAAGATACATTATGGGATCTTAATGATCTTGTATCTTAAAATATTTTGCTATTTCATCATTGCTCATCAATTATTTCTAATTATACTAAAAAACAACTAAAATAAAAAGGGAACAAAAAAGTTATGAAACTTCCTAGAAGTGAATAAACAAACATATCGCTACTGTTTCATCACCATTTGGTTTTCTTATTGTGTTGTCCTAGGTAATGCATCATCTCTCAAAAGGGTATAAAAGAAGTCTGGAGACACCACCTTTGTCATTTTTTTTTTTTTTTAGCTTTCACCGAATACAATTAACAATTCAGAATTTTTCATTTCTATCCATAATGGGAAAGAGAAGAAAATTAATAAAGAAATCTCACAATTGTTAGGTGAGTCACAAGATGAAGGCAGAGAGACAAAATCACTGGAGACTCTAATGATGAGGGTGAACTTGACTGTAAGCAAAATCTTGGACTATAAATCTTTAGAAAAAATAAATTTTCTCAACTTCAAGAACCAAAGAGCAAAAAATATATTTATAAAAACAAAAGAAAAATATGATATTTTAACCAGTTAGTCATTCAATGGAAAAGACTTAATTATTTATTATTTTGCAACAAAGACCTGGATCATCTTGTTTTGCTGAAAGTACTCTGACAATTCTTTTTATCTTTTATAATATGTGTGGATAAAAACTTACTTAATATGATTCATAAATGAACAAATGCTGAAGGCAGGTATATACACAAAGGTGATTGGAAAGACAGATATTCTGTAAAAATTAAAAAGTTCACTGGACTAATTAATCTAATTTATGTTTATAAAATTTAAATTTAAAATGTTTTTGTAATTACAGAATAAGACAACGACCATTCTCTTCTATGAAATTATGAGCCTTCAAACTTTTCAGTAGTATTATACCATGATAATGTGCATGCAAGGAGAACCAGAAATAATAAGCTATAATCTCCTAGAGATGTGTTTAAAATCTGGAATCAGTATTTATGACATGAATATTTCCCATTTCATACATGAAAGCTGATGAGCAGATAGTTGCACTCTAAGGTCATTGCCCATTTCAGATACATATACCACCCAAACAAAATACATAGAAGAAAATTTGATTTGCTATCTTTAAACACTTGTTTTGTTGGTTTCATGCTCTCTTTATTTACTTCTGTAAATTTTTCATAAAATAACTTAAAATTTTAAAAATATGAAGAATCCATTGGACCCAAATGGTAGATATGATGACTATTTCACCTGGTATGATAAAGATTAAAATATTTGATATTTTTAGTGCATGACTAAATTTTTGTAGACCTAGCCATATAATATGATGATTAAAAAACTTGTATTGACAACTTAATTGGTACACAAGGTAGCATTTATCTCCACAAGATTTGAAAGTTTTCAGCTTCTCTGCGCTATTTTAAAAATTCTGAATGATTTCTAAAGTGTACTCTGACCAAGGCTCCTTGGAGAAATAATTTATTTCAGCGTTGTATCAGAAAAGCAAAAAATGATCCTGGACTGCCAGATGTGGTGCCGGAAATCAAGTATATGCTCAAAAACTGATGGGATATATCAAAAAGACATAGGAGCCAACATGAAGTGGCTCCCAACAGCCACTATTGGAAATATTTAAGCAATAAAACAAATAAAAACATTAACGGATTATAACTTGTAGAATGAAAAAGGCATCCAAGAGACTATAATGATATAAATCTTTTAAATGAATAAATAAATGGGGGAAAAGGAAAAACTCTTCCTCACAATAGAATGGCAACTAATAGCAGTGAAGGAATGATGGAATTAGATCATCACCATTTGTCAATCACCACAGTAATAATTGCTTCAGGCAAAAATCATCAATGAATGGTAAAGTTAATGAAAAAAAGTATAATAAAATATTGGATATTTAGTCTCAAAGTATCTCCCCTCAAGATACTTATTAATTACAAAGAGAAAAATAATAACTTTACATTGGAGAAAATTGGCAGACAGTACCTTAATCAAGTGATCAAAGTTAACGTTGCAACTGATGGGACAAATTGATATCATGTGCTCCTTATATAATATACTGAGGACACAGATCATGTCCGTGGTATTCTTATTCAAAAGGCATAACCTGAATTTAATCATGAGGAAATATCAAGCAAATCCAAATTAAAGCACATCTTACAAAACAAATGGCCTATAATTTTTTACTTTTTTTAAGTGCCAAGATCATGAAAGACAAGGACTAAAAAACTTTTCCAAAATAAAGAACACTAAGATGCATAAAAATAAGTGAATCACGTGAACGTGAATGGACTCCTCGACCAGAAAAAAAATACGTATTATTGGAAAAATTGGTGCGATATGAGTAAGGTTTTTGGATTAGATAACATTGTATAAATATTGATTTCCCGATTTCAGGGTAGTTATAAAAGATGTAAGCATTTAGAGAATCTGGGTGAATAGTATATAGGAATTTTTTGTACTATTTTTAAAACTTTTAAAAATAAATCTGAAATTTTTTCAAAATAAAAAGTAAAAAAAAAGAATGTAAAGGTTAGAATGGCCCTTTTGTGCCTACTTTTTATACCATAAATACCTCAAAACATATTTGTTAAATGAAAGAATAAAGATTTAACATCATCCTTTTCACAGAAGTTCATCCTCAAATGAGAGTTTGTAGTAAATAAAATAATTCAAGCTCTGCCTTAAAATATGGCCCAGTGCTGCCAAAATTATTCCTTTTAAATTTACAAGTTATTTAAATTAAAATACTTGTTAATATCAGTATGAGAAACTAGAAAATTCTTTGCATTTTACTGAATTTTAAAATAGGTTATCAGAGAAGATGTAGACTTTTGTACTCTAGAGCTCTTTAAAAGTAAAGATGTCTGCCTCTAGCTAAATGATTTGAGCTTGCTCAGTTTCTTCATTTGTAAAATATACAAATATTAACTTATACCATTATATAATTCTGTGATGCTCTAATCACAGGGAGAAGAAACAGATGATTCATAAATAGAGGTCCCTATCTGCTCTAGGTTTCTAAGAGGGTAAGATGAATTAGCTCATAAACCTAACTTTCTTTCCATGGTTGTGAAGAACTGTCCATTGACATTTTATGAGTTAGTGTTGGTATTAAGAGACATAACAAATGGGGTAGGCACTTAATTATTGTTAACTTGATGGAATGTCTGCTGGGAGAGGACATGCATCATCAACTAACATGTTTCCTGATAGGATTAGAAATAAAGTACCTCCCACCCCAAAATAAAATCTGAAGCACACTAAAGAACAAAGAATATATTTGAGCAGTGTTTTTAGTATACTGTATCTAATATTCAAAAGAACATACTAACATAAATGTATATGTAATACATTATAATACACACCATGAACACACCATTCAAACATTAGAATGCTTTTAGTATCACTGATGCTATTTATGTTTCTTCCTGCTTGACCCACTCTGCCACGAGAAGTAATCACTATTCTGAATTTTTAACTTATTTAATCTTAGCTATACTTTTTTTTCTTGCCTTTATGAACTAAGTGTTAGGTACAGGTTTCTACGAGTATCTAATATATCAATACTGTGAAATGCATTATTCAGATCAACTTGATTTTTATTAACGTTTTTGCTGCTTGTCCTACCAATAATTTTCAATTAGCAATAATTGCACCTCGGATAAACCTCATTGGCTACCATACTGCCACTGCACAAAGCTGTTCTACCAATAATTAAGAAAATTGTATTGAAGTCACCCACTTTGGTAAATTTGTCAACATATCTCTTAGCTCCATCTCATTTATCTTTATAAATTTTAGAGTTTATTAGTGATTATGTTTGTAACTATTAGATTCTCTGATAAAACAGAACCATTTATCAATATGAAGTAGCTCTCATATTAATAAAGCTTTGTCTTTTAAAGCTTATTTTAATATTAGTAAAGCTACCTAAATTCTTCTTTAGTATTTTCCTGATATACCTCTTTCCATCCTTTTACTCTTAATTATATCTTTATTATTTTGATATGTCTCTCTAAATGACATGTGGTTAGATTTTATTTTATTCGATATAAAAATTTGTCTTTTAACTGGCAAGTTTAATACATTTGTATATATTGTGATTATATTTTGTGTTATATATTGTGTGATATTTGAACTTGATGCTTTTTGTCTTGCTTTGTTTTACTTTGTTTTCTCCTTTTTCGCCTCTATTTTTAAATTGATTTATGTTTGCTGTTGTTCATTGTATAATTCAATTTCCTCTTTTTATTGGTTTGGAAGCTGTACACTATATTTGTATTCTTTCATTGGTTGTCCAAATTTTGTCACCATATTTAACAATTTGAAGTCTATAGCTTAAATTCCTCTCAAACAATTAAAAAGGCCTTAGAACACTAAACCTATTGCTCTTCTCAAGGTGTTTGTTATAAAATTTATTTTATACAGAAAATAATTTCTAATTTTTAAGAAAATTTTTTATTTTTATTCTCATGATTCTTGTGTATGTTATTTTCTCACAATTCTTTAGAATTTCATATAGTAAAAAAATTATTGGTGATAAATTCTCAATTCTTAATAAATATTTATTGTACCCTCATTCTCAAAGGTACTTCCAAAAGACAATTACTTTCTTACAATACTCTGAGGATATTATTCCAATATTTTCTATCCTGCAATAATGTTTATGAGAAGTCTGCTGTCTCTGATTACCATTTCTTTGTTGATGATTTGCCTTTTCTATTTGGTTGCTTTTCAGATCTTGACTTGTCATTTTTGGGTTTCATCACAACATGTCTAAGTATCAATTTCTTTTTTATTTACCTTGATAGTTAAGCACTGTGTTTACAATGTCTGTGAAATTTTGTCACTAAAAGTTCTGGAATAATATTATTTATATTAATATAAATATTAATATTATTAATCATTATCATATCTTTGAATATCATTCTGTTCTCTCCTTCTGAAACTCCAAGTGTTACACCTTTTTAGTCCATTCTCAATGTCTTTTAACCATTAATATTTTCCATCTTTTTAATATGTTTTATGTAAAAAATAACTTTATTGCTTTTGTAAATGTGTGATACATTGTTTTAAACAATTCAAACTACACAGGAAAGTAGAAAAAAGAAAGTAAAAAATCACCTCAAATTTCATCATCCAGAGATAACTAAAGTTCACATACTGATGATGATCCTTCTAGACATATCTCTAGGCCACGTGTGTGTGTGTGTGTGTGTGTGTGTGTATAATTCTACAAAATAAGATCAACTCTACATGAGCTTTACAATTTGCTTTTTAAAAACTTAATAATATAAGAAGACATTTTTGATAGTTTCTTTGTATACCAACGTGTGTCTATGCATATGTATATACATGTGTGTATGTACTCATTTGCTTGTTTATAGCTTACTTTAATCAAACTGTCTTCTACTGAGGGACATTTAAATTGTTTCCATCTATCTCCTTTTTCCTCTCCACTACAACTAAGTAATTTCTTCAGATCTATTACCCAATTCTCCTTACCTAGGTCTAAGCTAATTTCAATGTTTATTTTTTATTTCTAAAAGTTCTGCTTTGTTCTCTTTCAAATCTGGTCATTTTGTTTGGATTTTTTAGAACAGTTTAAGATTTACAGAAAACTGAGCGGATAGTCTCATACATCCTCCATTCCCTTCCTCAGTTTCTCTTATTTTTAATATCTTGCATTTGTGTAGTACATGTGTTACAATTAATGGATCGGTATTAATATATTATTATTAACCAAAGTCCACAGTTTACATCAGGATTCCCTCTTCATGTTGTATAGTTCCATGGGTTCGAAAAATGAATAACGTACCCACCATTACAGCATAATACAGAATAGTTTCACTGCCCTAAAAATCCTGTGCTCCATCTTCCCTTTAAACTTCTGACACTTATCTTTTTATTGTCTCCATCATTTTTCCTTCTCTAGAATGTCATTTAGTTGCATTCTTATAGTCTAGTAGCCTCTTCAGACTGGCTCTTTCACTTAGAAATGTGCATTTAAGTTTTCTCTGTTTTTTCATGGCTTATTAGCTCATTTTTTTAAAATACAGAATAATATTCCATTGTATGTATATGTTAAAGTTTGTTTATTCATTCGCTTTTTAAAGGACATCTTGTTTGCTTCTAGTTTGGAGGAATTATGAATAAAGTTACTATTAACAGCCACGTGCAGGTTTTTTGGAAATAAGTTTTTGACTTATTTGGACAAACGCCTAGGAGAGTGACTGCTGGATCACACAGTATGACTATTCTTAGTTCTATAAGAAACCATCCTCCAAAGTGAGTGTACCACTTTGCATCCCCACCATCAATGAATGAGAGCTCTTGTTGCTTCACATCCTTATCAGCATTTGGTATTGTCAGTTTTTTGGATTTTAGCCATTTATAATAGCTATATAGTGGCATCTCATTGTTTTAGTTTGAAATTCCTTAATGACATATGATGTTGAAAATCTTTTTACATGCTTATTTGCTGTCTGTATATCTTCTCTGATGAGGTGTCTTAGATCTTATGTCCATTGTTTAATTGAGTTAGTTTTCTTAATGTTGAATTTTATGAATTCTTAGTATATTTTGGATACAAGTCCTTCCTCATACGTGTGTTTTCTCCCATTTTGTAGCTTGTCTTTTCATTCTGTCAGTGTCTTTCAGATATCAGAAGTTTTTTGTTTTAAGAAGTACAATATAGCAATTTTTCTTCTCATGGATCATGCTTCTGGTGTTGTATCTAAAAACTCACTGCCGAACCCAAGGTCACCCATATTTTCTCCTATGTTATCTTCCAGAAATTTTATAGTTTTGCATTTTACATTTGGTCTATAGTCCATTTTGAGTTATTTTTTTGTGAAAGTTTAAGGTCTGTGTCTGGATTCATTTTTCTGAATGTGGTTGTCCAGTTGTTCCAGTGCCATTTGTTGAAAAAACTATCCTTTTCCCATTATTGCCTCTGCTCCTTTGTTAAATATCGTTTAACTATATTTGTGTGCGTTTCTTTCTGGGATCTCTATTCCATTGACTTGTCTATTCTTTTTCCAATAACACAACATCTTGATTACTGTAGCTTCACTGGAAGTTTTGATATTGGGTACTGTCAGTCCTACAACTTTGTTTTTCTCAATATTGTGTTGATTCTTCTAGGTCTTTCGCCTTTCTATATAAATCATAGAATTGCTTTGTTGATATCTATGAAATAACTTATCAGGATTTTGATTGGAATTACACTGAATCTACAGATTTATTTGGAAAGAACTGACATCTTAATATTGACTCTTCTTATCCATAGAACATCTCATAAGCTCTCGTTTGATTTATTTCATTGGAGTTTCAGTTCCTTATAAAGATCATGTACATATTTTGTTAGATTTATACCTAAGTATTTCTCTTTATTTGTGGTAATGTAAATGATATTGTCATTTTTTATTTCAAATTCCAATTGTTTGTTGCTGGTATATAAGAAAGCAAGTAACTTTTGTATAAGTAACCTTGTATCTTACAACCTTACTATAATTGCTTATTAGTTTTAGGAGGGTTTTTGTTGTTGTTTTTGTTGTTATTGTTTTCATTTTGTGGTTGAGGGCCAATTCTTAGAAATTTTCTACATAGTCAATCATTTCATTCTTGAACTAAGATAATTTTTCTTCCTTTGTAGAATGTATACCTTTTATTTCCTTTTTTCTTATTACATTACCTAGTACTTTCAGTAATATATTGAATAGAAATAACAGGAAAAAACATGTTGCCTTGTTCCCAGAGAGGGAAAATATCTAGTTTCTCAACATTAAGAATGATGTTAGCTATAGGTTTTATGTTCATGTAAGGAAGTTCCCTTCTATTCCTAGTTTGCTGAGAGTTTTTATCATAAATGGATTTTGAATTTTATCAAATACTATTTTTCTGTATGTATAGGTATTATATAATTTTTCTTTATTAGCCTGTTGACGTGACAGATTACAATAACTGATTTTTTAATATTGAACCAGTATTGTATACCTGGAATAAATCTCATTTAGTTGTGGTGTATAATATTTTATATGTTGTTGAATCTTATTTGCTAATACTTTTGAGTATCTGTGCATTTATGTTAATGAGAGACATTGGTTTACAGTTTTCCTTTCCTGTATGTTTTTATCTGGTTTTGGTATTACAGTAACACTGGCCTCATAAAATGAGTTAGAAAGTGTTCATTCTGCTTATTTTCCTGGAAGAGATTGTGAAGAATCTGATAGTAGAAGTCACCACTGAAACCATTTAAACTTAGTGCTTTCTTTTTTGGGAAGATTATTAATTATTGATTCAATATCTTAAATATATAGACTTATCTAGACTTAGTCAATATGAGTCTCCATCCTCAATTTCCACCAACAACTATTTTTTCCCTTTGTGTCTCTTAGGTCAGCCTCCAAGAAGGGCATCTGATTGGATCTCTACGTATCTTTCCAAGCCAGTTTCCAGATGTAAATTAAATGGCTGCCCTTGAGTCTAAACATCTTAAACCAGGAAAAGAAGTCATGTTGTACCATTCAAGGACATTTAAGGGCCAAGTCCTGAATCAAGATAACCCCTCTTCAAAAGGACTGTAGAGTGTCAGGTGACAAGCGGTGAATATTTCAGGAATGGGCACCACTTTGGTAGGTGTTGGGATTTTAAAGATTACTTTTTTTTTATCATAATGCCTTTGGTCTTGGTATAAGGGTAATGCTGGTCTCAAAACATGAGTTAGTAGGTAGTCTCTCTTCTTCAATTTTTTTTTGAAGATTTTGTGTAGAAGTGGTATCATTTTTTCCTTAAATATTTGACAGAATTCAAAAGTTAAAGTATCTGGGCCTTGAGCTATGTTTTTTTGTGAGGCTTTTTAGCTACAATTTCTTCAGTAAATATAGGGTTATTCAAGTTATCTATTTCTCCTTGTATGAGTTTTGACAGAATGTGTCTTTCAAGAAACTGACCCATTAGTTATCAAATTTGTGGGCATTAAGTTGTTCATAATATCCCTTTTTTATCCTTTTAATGATTCTTCTTTAAATTCCAATATTGTCTGATCTCAGAAGTTAAGCAGGGTCAGGCCTGGTTAGTACTTGGATGGGAGACCACCTAGAAAGACCAGGTGCTATTGGTGGATAAATTCTAATATTGTAATTTCTGTCTTCTCTCTTTCTCTTTGTTAGCCAAGCTAAATTATCAATTTTATCAAACTTTTCAAAAAGCCAGCCTATGATTTCATTGATTTTCTTTACTATTTTCTTTTGAATTTCACTGATTTCTGCTACAAATTTTTAAAAAGATTTTTCTTCTTCTTGCTTTAGGTTTATAGTGCTTATTTTTGTTTCCTAAGGTAGAAGCTTAGACTATTTCTTATTTTCTAATGTATGTATTCAATGCTATAAAGTTCCCTCTGAATACTGTTTTCACTGCATCCCCCAAATTTTGATAAGCTGTATTTTCATTTAGTAAAAAATTTTTAATATATCTTGAGACTTATTTTTTGATCCATGTGTCAGTAAGAAATGTGTTGTTAATCTCCAAACATTTTGGAATTTTCCAGCTATCTTTCTGTTATTAATGTCTGGTTCAACTCCATTATGGTCTGAGAATACATTTTCTATATGATCTGTACTCTTTTAAATTTGCTAAAGTGTGTTTTATGGCCCTAATGTGGTCTATCTTGGTGAATGCTCCATATGAACTTGAGAAAAATGTGTATTCTGTTGCTGTTGGACAAAGGTTTGTTTACTTTACCATCCTAGAAACAATATTGACATTTGTTTCTAGAAAACCCAGCTTTTGCATTTTCCTCCAGCTCCCTGATTAATTTTCAGATCACTGTTCTTTTAATTAATCAATACATTAAAAATAATGTATACAAGAATAGCTGCTTTTACTATTCCTAGTGAATACTGTAATAATATTTGATATTATAGCATGTAATAAAACAAGAAAAATAAATAAAATGTCAAGAGGTTGAAAATAAGTAATGTCTTTATTTTCAGACATGATTATCTGTATAGAAATTCATAAGAAATCTAAAGAAAATTATTAGAAGTATAAATTTAGCAACATCCCAAGATACAAGATCAATATACTATTGACAAGTGATTGGAAAATAAAATTTAAATACATATATTATACACATATACATTAATTCATCCAAGATCTATCTGCATATGACAGAGGATCCTTTAGAGTATCAGTTTACTCTAACTCCAGATGCAGAAATCTTGAGCAGAACTTTTGGCAGCAACTATTAACCTTTTAAATTATGCAAATTTAAAAATAATGATCTAAAAACAGGAGTATAAAGAAGATTTATGGCTCTTAGTTGCAACACAACCATTTTATAAAATTCAGGAGACTGCAAAACTCTCTCCTGCATCCTCTTCTGTGAAATAGGCTGACAGAACAAAAATATTGTGAGTTGAAACTAAAAAGAATAGCTGAGCAGAAATTTGATTTCACAGAAAAAAAAAAAAAAGTCACGGCAAAATGTTTATTAAAGACCTATTCTAAACACAGAGTTGTTTGTAGGTACTACTGAAAATCCACAGAAGACATGTATTCTGCTGTCCTGAAGCTTATAATCAAGTTTCGAAGACAAGATTACTTTCAGGAAAGTTAAATAACATAAGACAGCCTATGATTTAGTGCCAAGATGAATGGTAGAGATAAGCAGGAGTTCTCTTCAGTGAAGGAAGATATCGGTGTGGGCTGACATGTTAGAAGAACATTTCAGAGAAACAAGAAATCAGGGCATATGACTTGGTAGAGGGAACGGATAAGGTAGAAGAAAGAAACTCTATCCCTAATAAAATGATTCATCTGGCCTGATCAAGCCCTCTTCCTCAACTTTAACCCCTGTCTGAGGAATATACGCTAGCTTGGTTTAAAGACTATGACAAAGAAGGAAGAAATCAAAGTTTAGCTTCTCTCCTCCCCACTTTCCCCCACTACCAGCAGCCTCAGTGCTTGAGCAGCCTCTGTATTCTCAGCACTAGCCTCTACCACTGCATTAACCTCAGAGTAAGCAGGATACTTTCAGGCAAACAGGGCCCAGAAAACAAAATCCATAGAATCAGAGTATACAGGTCAAAACTCATAAAGTTTGTCAAAGAGAGTCACAGAAAAGAAGACAAAAGAAAAGAGAAAAAAATTAAATATGTTCTAAATTACATTTAGAAAGATCAGTGGTTAAAGGTGTGTAAATTCTGTAGAGGAAACAGGAAGAGGAGACTTTTAAAAGAGAAGTACAACGAATACTGAAAAAAAAGTGTTAGAAAATAAATATTTACTTTTTTAAATTTTATTTTATTATTAGTTTCAAGTATACAGTACATTGGTTAGACATTTATATAGTTTATAAAACAATCCCCCTAATTTCTCTTTCCTCTGGCTCTCTACCTAGCCATTACATTACTAATAACAGCATTCCCTATGTATTTCTCACTATTCACTGCTGAATAACTAGCTTTCTTTTTTTTTTTTCACCATGAAAATGCTGTTATAAAAAGCATTAAAACAAGACCAGCCAGAAAACACATATAGCCTGTGGCATGAGAACAATTTGATAGCTATAGACTTATGTCATCAGAATTCTATTTGCAAACATACACCATGCTCTTAGTTTGGGTCAATTTTTGTACTTTGCTAGTATCCCACACAATAGAGAAGGAATTATACTGTGGGGGGAAATGTGTTATCCTTGGCTAGCATAATCCTGATATGCATAAGTATGTGTACCTGGGTCAAAAGGTTCTCAGAAGCTATGCAAATAAATGTAGAAATAAAGACAAGGAGTCCCTGGCAATCAGTAGGGACTTTTTTGTTTTATAAAGTATAGTCTAAACACAGCTGAACTCATGAGGATATGTCTCTTAAGATATAAATTTCCATGGTCTCTTCCCTTTACCACCCTTCTTCTCTTCCTTTCTCATCTCCTTCAACAGTTTTTACTGAATGCCTACTCTCTTCTAGGTATTGTACTTGATAGTGTCTCCTTAGATTTCTGTATGTTCTTTCTTTCCCAGATTGAGCAAATTAAGTCTTTCAGGCTCCAGTCTATGACCCCAGAAGTATGAGAAGGCTAAAGGGGGTCCTGTGCCAGTCATCCTAAAAGACAAAGGCTTCCATGTAGAGCACTAAAACACACTTAAATAATTTTGTAAGAGAAAATAAATGACTCCCATGACCAATTCACTTGTAGAAAACAGACTTGGCTAAAACAAACTCAATTATGTATAATCAGGGTATCTATCTAACTTTTTACTGTCCCATACTTCTCATATCTGATAATGCTATTGACATCTGTTTTAGGAAAAATAGTAGAAACGGTCAATTGGTGTGAGCAGCTTGGCCGAGTCACATTGAATTACAGCATTTGTTACTCTGTTGAAGCAACATGGCATTAAAACCAACTACACACCAATGTCAGTTGTGACATATTCCCACATTGGAAAAAATTATACTTGCCATCAGTGTTGTGCAGAAGGCAATGGGAATTGCTACTGGTAATGGTTAATGTTCATTTCTTCCTGTTCCACTTTCTATAAACAAGGTAATGCCTATACAAGCTCATTACTGTAAACTGAGCACATTTAAATTGGCAGTAAAACCAGAGTATTTACTCTAGTGCACATATAAAGTGCCTCATCCAATGTTTTGGAAATGTTTCAAGTTTTGAAACCAAGCAGCTGGCAGCTTTACAAGCCAAACCTTACACTTAAATCACTCACTCTGGAAAGTTTTTTGGTGTCCTGTGTCAGGTAGTACCATTCAGCAGACATTCATTCCGGGACCCCTTGGATTCTTTTGCAATAAATTTGCATTCACGGGACTCTTATAACTCTTCCAGCACCACAGACTCCAATGGCTGTTGATTAAATGTATATATCCCATGCATTTAATCTGACTTTCATTATGGCCACTTCGTAAAAACGCCACAAACTGGACAAGCGATGACACATAGCAAGAACCTGGAATCCCTGCAAAGCCTCAGATTAGGTTTTTTTCTCCTTCTTTATTAATAGTGACCATTTTGTGGCCTAGCTCTAAATCAGCAAAAGTATTTGACAGCAAATGTTCCTATCTATGGATTATATATAACCCGTCCTAAACACCAGATGAAAAAGGGATAACCCCGGGAAAGGAAGGGCTTGCTTCATGTAAATCATGTTACAAATTGGACAACACCCAGAGAGTTCATTGTTCAACCTCAACTGTGAAGGCCATTCCAATTTACTATTCCCCTAGAATCGATGTTAATTAAGGCAGACTGGGACCATAAATCAGCCTGGGAGTTTTACAATGTAATTCAGCATTAAGCATATATATTTATATTAAAAGTAACTGATTAACCACTAGAGTTTTTCCAGAAGTTGCTGAGGCCATTTCTTTATAATGAAGACATGTCACCTTTCATTTTTGTGAAGAGAAGAAATGAAAGAAATATAATCTTCTAAAAAAGTGTATTAAAGCTAGTAAGTGACTCACAACACTGATTAATGGGAGAAAGGAAAGAACTGAAAAGAGAGAAAAGAAGAAATGGAGAGGAGGCACTTGGCATCTCTGTTCTCCCTTGAAGTGATTAATTCTTCTTTTATTCACAATTGTTTTGTGCATACCTCCTACGTGTCAGGAAGTATGCAAGGCACTGAGGGATACAGAAATAAGTAAGGATCAGTGCCCACCCTTGAAACGGGTGTTTAGCACTGTAGTGGAAAAGAGCAACAGAGTAACAGCTCCAAAAATATGATGTGGTCACAACCTTCAAAAGGATTTATTTAATACCTACTGTGAATATGCTCCAAAAAGAATATATTAGTATAAAGCACTAGACAGGTGATCTGTGTGCCTTAGAGAAATCCAACCACAGAACCATACCTTCGTGACAGTAACAGGTGGTCAAATGCTTGTGTTCTAGTTTTGGTTTCTCCCTAAATGTTCTGCAAGTCTCTCAGCTTCCCCAACCCTCAGTTTCTTTATCTATGAGAGAGCCAGACTTGTTAACCAAAGGCAGGCTAAACTAGGCACTTGTGATACAAATCTTCTGTCCAGACTCTTGACAAACATTGACACTTGATCACTGCACCTCCCAATCAAACTTTTGAATCCTTTCAACACTGCACTTTAGAAAGCTGCTAGCAGTTGAATGGAAGATGTCATCCCTAATGACTTTTTAGTTTTAATACTTTGTGTATCTGAGGTACTGACTATAAGAACCCATGTGGCCACTAGTGGGCACTCAATAAGAGGTTCTGTGACACTGGAGGTTTATCTTGCTTCTTCCTTCTCTAAAATGCATGCTAATGTTTCAAAACCATTAGAATAATATATCTCCCTGCCCACAGCAGAATCCGACCTCCAGGTTCAAAAGTGACTGCCTCCTTTTCCAATTATGTCTAGTACTTGGACATGTAACTAATATACTAGAAAGACACTATTTGAAAATGTTAAATTTAGTGGAAGAGTCTTACTTCAAACATTTAAAAACCTATGCAGTAATCGCCAAGAACAACTGGAAACCTCTTACCTCCCCGCAAAAAACTGGTTTTAATTTCTTGTTGTGAAATATGTAGTATGACGAGATCATGCTTTAACAGCCAAGTCTTACTAAAACACCATTTTTAAATGCACTGATAAATGAATATCTTTTTCTTGGTCTAAATATAGTGGAGGCCACTTGGGTTGTAAAGAAATAGATTCACAGAGCTGGAAGTGGCCTTACATATAACCTATGCAAATGGTGTTACACAAATAAACTTGTCAAAAATCTAGTGACTCACCCAAGGTGGCAGAATAGAGACTGGAACACTCATATTCTGATTCCCATCACAGTGCTTTTTCTAAATTTAATTTTTGCTGATGTTTCTTTATAAAGAAGATTTGATGGTTGGCCAGAGAATAAGAGCTAGCTTCATTGCATCTCTTTCACAATGTCTTCTAAAAATTATTCAGCACAAGGAACTTTACTTGAGTCTCTTTTTTTTTTCTTCAGCACAATCAACACAGGTGACTGCAAAATAATTTTTCATTTCCTTTCTTGAAAGCAAAATGTGTTAGGGAAACAGTGGTGATTTACATTCCTAATGTGATTCTGCTTAGAGGTGACGTCCTGGGACATGTGCTGCAGTCTCCCCAGGTGCAGAAGCAGGAACTTCTGCCAGAAGACAGACAGCAGCCAAACTATTGTGATCCTAGGATAGGAAATTATTTCCCAACATGCATTAAAGAACAGTTTTGTGCTCTTAAAGTCACAGGGCTATATTTGAGGATCTAGGAAGGGGACTTCAAAACCAATCCCTAGCCTAATGATTTCCCACAGGAGGGCTGGTTTTGGACGAGCAGTGGAAAAAGGGAATAGCCAACCTTGACTGATTTAGGAGCTGGTCAGAATTGCACTGCATCGAAGTGATTCTTTTTTCATATGTTCCTTTCTCTATAGAATCTACGTATCCAAGGCTGAATAAGAAAAGGGCATCAAATGCCAAAGTCTTTATAAAATGCTCACAGATGTTTGGCTCACAGTTACTTCTCCCAGCAAAGGGAATTAAAATAAAAATTCATAATGGCACTTTATTAGGACACTCCGCACAGGCATTTG
This sequence comes from Macroglossus sobrinus, assembly GCA_004027375.1. Classification (NCBI taxonomy): domain Eukaryota; kingdom Metazoa; phylum Chordata; class Mammalia; order Chiroptera; family Pteropodidae; genus Macroglossus; species Macroglossus sobrinus. The sequence continues at coordinate 501,394 of PVKZ01000935.1, forward strand.
AAAAAAAAAAATTGTGAGTACAATTTCCTTCCATAAATATTTCATAGCATCTTAGATTCTGGGCACCTGGGCAGGAAATGTCATATATTTCTCCATCTCAGAAATTTTATTCCCTTCCTGGTGGAATGCTTTTAAGAACTTTAACAAGGACAACATTGCACTGCAACAAAGGCTTTCTGTCAAAGAGGTGTCCCTTCCCAAACCTTAAAAAAAAAAAAAAATAGACATCTCATAGTGTCCAAGAGAGGTGGTCTGAAATATGAATGGAGTATATGTTTGTGTCCTGGATTAAAACATTAAAGACATAAAGGAGGGCTTTTTGAAAGCCAATTCAAGGTGACGGCTGGTTTACACAATTTTTTTTTCTTAAAAGAGACCATCAGGACAACAAGGTAAAATGCAAGTCTATTCTCCTCAAGACAAGTGTAGAGATTGAAGTTGCTTTATTTATTCAATCATGAAGGTTAAATGTTATGAAGATTGTGTCTATGCATGTAAAACAAAGTAGAGAAATAAGGAAATCCACTGAGGACTGAGGTGATGAATCTTACATCATGTATTCCTTTATCTTCCTTATAGAATGGAGGTATTAGAATTGAAAGATGGCATTTAAATACCAGTATGTCTTTTACTGCTTGTATAATCCTGAAGGATCTTAGATTCTCAAGCTCTTTGAGCTTTGTTTTCTTCTCAGTAAAAATACAAAACAAAAAAGAAAAACAAAAACAAAAACAAAAAAAGGCCTGTCTACTTTGGAAGGCTGTTGTATAGTTAAGTAGATAAAATATGAATGTGCCTAAGGCTTAGGTAGCTAAAATAAAAGCTTCTCTTCTTTTCAAGTTCCTTGAAGAAAGATCTCTTGGCTTTGTTTCATTTCCCCTACATTCTAATACACAGTCAACGTTCAGAATATATGTAAATCATAGCACTGGGAAAAGAAGTGAAGATGTAATAAGGAATTCAGATTGGCTGCTAACAGGAATTCAATTTATCTAAAAGTTAATATAAGTCGTTTTATAAATCTCAGCAGTTTCTTAGATAAAGAGTCAAAATAGTGCAGCTTAGCTGTGTAAGCCAAGTCACATCACTTGGCCACTTGTGCAGCCAGACAGAAGATAACCGAGGACAAATCAGGCTTACCACACTTTATGGCCCATAGCAAAGTGGCCGTGGCTATACAGAGAGGCTGCCATGAATTTTCTAATTGGGGAATCTAACTCCCTGAGGAATAATTCTCAAAGCAGCAGGCATTAATGAGAGTTAGGTGTAAATAATTTCCTATCTTCGATGAATCTTTAACATAAAGCTGTCATATTTTATTTCAGTAATAAAATGTTTTGTTATTTTAATAGTGAATGCTTCTAATGATTTGTATTAAACCCTGCAGTAGATTGTGCCTTAGAGAGTTGAATTTTACTCACCTTGCCGCTAAACTGCTTTTGGTTCATCAAAGGAGAGTACCAGATAGCAAATCAATAACCAGACTGACCTATTTATAGGAAAAAGTTCAATTAATTTTAATTAAGCAGTACAAAGAAGTAGTTTGAGAACTTGTCATATTAGTTATCTCCTTTTACTTGATTGCTCCATTGTTTCTACTGATGTACTTTTAAGAGATTTCCAGACACTAAACGGCAACCAGACACTAAACGGCAGTACTATTATTTAACTATGCAAAATTAAATTTCTATTGCTATGAAAAATTGTACTGACGACTTCCTTATGCTGCTCTGCAAAGTAGCACATAATTAAATATCATAAACAAAAAAAACAAAGGTATTTTTAATTTCAATGAAAAAAGTCCCCACCTTATTTTACTCTAATTAAGAGGTTACCTATATCAAGTAAAATAATGAAGCAAATGATCAGATCACTTATGGGTAGGAGTGGGGAGAACCTTCTTATTAAAATATCTAGATAGAGCAAAAGTGGTTCTGTTGGCTTCCATTCTTCACTCTGCTTCACGCCAAAACATCTGGCTAAAAAGTGAAAAAAAAAAAACACCCAAATGGCAATGTATAGGAAAACACTTAGATGATTGATTGCATTTTTCACTCGAAAGTCAATGTTTTGATATTATAGAGATGTGGCCTTTGTTTATAGGTGTAATCTTTCACTGGCAAAAAACATGGTTTTATAAAATTTGCTTTGACAAGGACTAATTTATTAATTCTAATTGTAAATGAATTAACAGTTTTAAATAATAGACCCAATACTGTATGTCCTAAACCCCACTTATCCTGAGTCCTAGGCTAAAAGGCAGGAAAAAAGAAAAGACTTCACTAGAAAAGACTGCAAACTAGACTTACAAAGTATGCAGATAACACAAGGTCAAAGAAATGAGAATCTAGAGGCACCATTTTAAGACATCTAAAATGTATTAATCTAAAATGATTGCACCAGAGTATTTTAAAATAAATGTTGTATGTCCAACACATTAAACTAATGTGCAATGATTACAATAATTGTGTTGATGTTATAAACAGAAATAAGTTAGGACACTAACATAACACTTAGGTAGCAAAGATGCACCCAGCTTCTCACATATCTATCTAACCTCAAGGTGTTTCTTAAAGTGAAAGAACACTGAGGAGAGTACAGAGACAAAAGGTCATTAGTCATGTTCCCCAAAGGACAGTTCAGTTTGGCCAGCCTTTTGGGGGACAAATGAACTGGGAGGTGAGGTAAGGTGGAAATTCCTAGAATGAAGCTGCTTGGATGATGCAGATTAAAGGGCTCTGGGGTAATTCCAGAGACCTGTGGTACAGATTAGGGCAAACCTAGTGTTCCATTTGACTCAGGATTCCATGACTTGTAGCAGGATATCTCTACCAGAGGCTAAAGCTGTAATTTTCCAGTTTCCCTTAGTCATAACCATTTGAATAATATATCTCCCTGCCCATAGCAGAGTCTGACATCCAGGTTCAGAAGTGACTGCCTCCTTTTCCAATTACGACTAGTACTTGGACATGTAACTAATGTACTAGAAAGACACAATTCAAAAAAGCGAAATTTAGGTGGAAGAGTCTTACATCAGATATTTAAACACCTATGCAAAGTAATCACCAAGGACAACTGAAAACCTCCCACTTCCTCCCAAAAATTTGTTTTTAGCTAGTCATGACTAGCACCTAGGTTAAATCTTTTGGGTCATCTTTAACCACAAATATGGGTAAAGGTTCATTTCTATCTTCTCATTGCTCTTATACAATCTCTCAATGGACAAAACGGCTATGTATATAAAGATTACTAGATGGTGTGACTTACAGGTGTCATTTAAACTTTCTGGGGCTCAATTTTCTCATCTATAAAATAAGATAATAAAACTACCTTAGCCAAAGGTCATGAGGATTAGATAAGGCATTGGATTACTGAAAAGCCTGGCATAGTCTACACTCAAACTTTTAAATGATTCTGATTCTGAATGTAAACAACCAATTAAATGCAATTTATTAGTGCTCTCAAAAAGCTGGTCACTTCTTGTTCTGCGTTTGTTTATTCATTCATTTATTCTTTTCTCTATAGCTAGTATCTAAGATCTGTCTGCCAAATCATCAAAGACACACAGGACAAAAGGATGGGGGAAGACGGTAACGATGGTGAAGGCCATCTAATACATTAACTGGTATCCTGGAATTTCTCATTGCTACCTTTTTCTGAATGCCATGAAAATAGGCTAATGCGGCAGATTCAAACATACTAAGGTGAGGTGGACCTGAGATGGTCTGAGCAGTGGTGTGGAAAATGCGCTTTGAGAAGAGGAAACTCAGGAAAAAGGCTTTAATACCCTCTAGTCAGTCTTGAAAAAGCAGAATGTAACATGATTTCTTCTTGTCTTCTGCTTGGAAACAAATGTTCTATTGCCTATCTTCCCTGGGTTTAATTAGTCTTCTGACTTTCTCAGAATTCAGCCTGTTCATTTGCAAATGGAGGACATCAGAAAGGCTAGTGAGTGTGGGTGTGGGTGTTGGGGTGAGGGGTAGGCTGAAGTGTTTATTTTCAAAGCCACGGGGGTCCCCATTTGAAAAAGCGCCCAGCTTATCTCAGTGTTTTTGTTTGTATGATTTTGAATTAAAAGGTTGGAGCAATTCATTTAGGAGATTAAGCTGTCTTTACAACGGGCCTAGTTGACCTATTTATTCACTAGTATTGCTAGGGTTAAAAAAAAAAAGAAGTCTTCCTAATACATTCTTCTTCATTATTCAAGTGCAACAATTTTAAAGAATTGTTTTGGTCTTTGATTTTATTACCAATTAATTTTACATTAAAATGATGTTTACTTGCTAGTCACAGATAAAAATCACAAACTGTGTGTATAACGATTTAGGGTTGCCAGTTTTAGCAAATAAAAATACAGGATGTCAGATATATATGAATTTCAGAAAAACAATGAATTAAATTTCAGTGTAAGTATGTCCCAAATCACTGACAAATCATGAGGCATACTTATATTTTAAAATCATTTGTTATTTACCTAAAATTCAAATTTAACTAAGATGCCATATATTTCATCTGCAACCCTACCAGGTTTTCATGGATGTTGTACGTATTCCCAGAATGCCAAATGAAAACTAGGAGAATTTTCATTTAATTATTATACTTAAACTTGCTCCCTGCAGAGTTGAAGTACTTCATCAGTCAAAATAAGTCCTAGTTTATAAAGAGATAAAGTGAAGCCTCAGAAAATGAAGTGAATTTTGACTACAGCATGAGATCTAGTTCTAACTGCCAAAGCCGGTTCCATTTATGCTAATTAATTCCATTTATGGTAATCTCATAAAAAAGAAAAAGTAAAACACAAAAGGGACAACTGTTATCCTCAGTTGAATAAGAAGTTAAAGTCAAGAACTATTTAATTTAAATACCAATATCATCTTTCATTTACGTCACAAAGCAAATATCCTATGCAGAAGAGCTGAAACATCCCAGAGCATACTCTAAGGTTGAAGATGCCTTTGAACCAATAAATAAGTCATTTCGCCACAGGAGACTAAACACTTGCTTGTGACAGCAAACGAAAAGCAAGCTGATTTTTGTGTAGCACAATCAGATTCATATCTCTTTTGATATAAATAAATAGACGAAGAGAGGGATTATTTTTTTTCAATTGAGTTTAAAATTTTTGCCCTTGACTCAAATCTTAGCAAATACTTTCAAATGCAATTATACCTATTTTGTACTTAAATGATAAATTCTTCTTCGCTCTTGACCATTACAAATGTGCAAAAAGGTCTGAAATGTAATATTTAGCAGTAATTCATTCCAAAAGCCCGAGTTCATAAGAGATAATAATGAACTAATAAGCATAACAATGCATAGCTTATAGAGTCAATTTCATTAAAGTCACACCTAATATTCAGAAAGTTTTTTTTGTAGTCCTCAAAAGAACTTAATTTTTCTTTTTCTTTTTTTCTTTCTTTTTCTTTTTCTTCTTCTTTTTTTTTTTTAATAGGCACCTTCCCGGCAAAGGAAAAAGAACAGGAGACATCAAATAAAAAGCTTAAATTAAGCTTCAAGCATTTGATCAAGAAATCCCTAAATGCCATTCAAATAAAATATTAGAAAAATCTTGGACTTAATTGTGAAATAAAGCTCATTTTGGCAGTTAAGTCTTGGTAAAAAAAAAAAAAAAAAAAAAAAAAAAAAAAAAAAGCCTCTGAAAGCTGCCACTTGACCTGGAATTCCTCTACAAGAAAAACTAGCCATAACTACATGTGAGACCTGTATGAGAAACTGCCATAATGTCAACTTCATTTGCAGTGGCCCCATATGGCCTGATCACTCTCCCTGGCATGATAAATCACTGGCAGAATCCTTACCTTCCTTCGTTTGATCTCTGCTCAGCAAGATGTGGTTTTGATGTGAAGAACTCCAGATCTCTTAGGTCAGAGACAAATAGCAGTGGCACTGACCTGCAAAGTGCTAAGTCTCTATTAGACTCAAGTGAAAAGCCGTAAGCTTTTGACAAGTTCCCTCTCCACAGAGTTTAACCGAACCACCATGGTTTTCATGAGCTTAGGCTGACAGAAAAAGCTGCTGAAATGTTTTGGAAGGAAAGTGCCAACAAACCTCTTTCTACCACTATTATCAAGCATTAAAATCAATCTTCCCCAAGATATAAAGGAAGAATTATCTTGGGAGTCTGCTCTAATTTACAGTCTTTAGCAAACACAAAAATTTTGATTTCCAGTGGATCTTTATGACATTGCTAATCACTCACTAACACAAGGAGAATCATTAACAGATTTCTATAGACTACTCTTTGGTAATTATAAGGGTCCCTTAGGATCCCTTGGCGTAACATTTTCAAACGTACACATGATTTAGCAGTAATAATGAAATAAAGATCTGAAATAAACCTTTTAAAAAAAGACACATTTGAAAGTTTCTTGCAAAAGAGTTGGTGCGTTCAGATGTCATTTGTCACTATAAAAATAACTGCAGAATCATTCCAAAAACTGTAAGATTAAAATTACTATGGAATTTTAGTTGGCCGAAATGATGAAAATTTCCAAGAAAGCAAAAAGTGTGCCATCATTTTAACAGCTGCATTATTTCAATAGCTGTCCCCTTTATACCAGTCACACAATTAGAGACACTCATAAATAAACCCCTCATTAGCTCTCTGTAGAACTAAATTAAGGACTTTGGAAGGGTCCATTAAAAGCAGAATATTTGGTTTCATTTTTAGCTAAGTGTAGTTTATGTACTCATATTTGCACATACACATCTATACTAAATGTTGAACAATAATTCCTCTCCTTAATTCAGAAAATCAAGAGTTCCAAAAATCTTTGTTTTGTGTACTTCTTTACTAAACCTTCTCTTTTTCTCTGTTGGAATTCTTGGTAATGATACCAGAATGTGGGCAAATCTCATTAGTCTCCCTGCTGTTTACAAGACAGGATTTATGCTCAATGTGCTGAACACAATGACACACATCACTAAATGACTAGAACTACCACCCAGGCTCTATTCTAAGAAATTTTTCACTCAGTACAAATACCTATCAGCACCGAGAAGCATGGAAGAGCAATTATAGCCAACACATGTAGTCTTTTAAGAGTACACCAATAAATACCCATTTGTGAAGGTTAATTTAATGCAACCCAGGGTGTTATCTGGAATAGTATATGTCACCAATTGAATCCATTAAGTAATTACTAAAGTCTCAAGAGGGCTCACAGAAGTCAAATGTGGTTACTCCAGGTTCATTGCTTCTGGTCTCCCTAAGGACTATTTAGGCCAACAGCTGGAAGAGCTGACTACAAAGGTTCCCAGACATAACTAACCATTTTATGAAAACAGGTAGATGAATCCAACCAAGGAATGAGTCATCAAGAGCCTGTCCGGGGAGAAATACTTAGGGAAGCAAAAGAGAAACAGAAATGCACAAAAATAGAAAAGGACATGAAAAAGATGAGAAGAGCGGTAAGTTTGACTGGGAAACAGAGGGGAAAGAAATGTGTTCTCTCTAAAAGTGAAGACAGAAATTTGGAGACTATAAGATCTGGCTTAAGAAGACAGCCCATCAGCAGTTTCTTCAAATAGGATTTTTGAGCCATTTACAATGAAACGTTAATCATGCATTACAACCACCACCACCCTCTGTCACTGAGACCTATTAAAGTTTGGATTGCATGAATTTCTGGGGACTGCTCTCTATTTCTCTATTCTGCATCCCCACTGAGGTTACAGGTAATAGACAGATTTGATAATTGTTGAGCCTTAGTGAAAAATGATTGCTCATAAAAGACAAGATGGAAGATATCCAGCGAACTCACTGGTAGTGTCTTCCCACACAGGTTTTGTCAAGTTACACAAATGATGGCCTAAGGGGGAGAGGAAGCATTACAAAGAATGTTAAATATATTCACTTTCAACAGTCTCCTATATCCCTGCTCCCAAGTGAACATAAATAACTACAAAATAGAAAAGCACTTTTTGAATTAAAAAAAAAAAAAACAATAAGTGTTATTAAGGGCCATGTGTGACTACCCAATCAGTGAGAACCTAAAAAACATTCTTCACCATAGCCTAAAGAATCGCACCTACCCACGTGATTCATACCTAAAGCATCAGTTATATAAACACTTTTTTTTTTAATTTGAATGCACACTCTCATCTTTACCTCAGGTTGATGTTGTTGCTAATGGTAGCTATGACAATATCAACTAAAACTAAGTTTGTGATTTGTAGCTGGAGAATTGGGTTTAGGATTATCCTGTAAAACACTCAGCAGAGCTTTAGGCTAAGAGTTCATGTTTTCTTGCCTTTGTTGTGCTTCTTGAGCTTGTTGTTGTTATGAAAAGGAAAGGAAGAGAATAATCTGAGTCCTGGAATTGTCACCTACTAGCTATTGAGCCTTGAAAAATTATTTAACTTGAATATGTTTGATTTTCTCACCTATAAAATGGGAATATTAACATAGTATACACATCACAGGGCTGCCACAATTATCAAACATAATCATATGTGAAAAGCACTTTGGAAATTGTAGTATTAATAATAAAAGCTTCAGCTCTTAGTAACTATTAATGATAAAATATAACAAGTATTCATTCATTAAACATTTCCCAAGCATTTACACTACGAACACTGAGCTAGATACTTCAGAAATATCAAAATGAATAGGAGTTTATTATGTAGTAAAGTTTAAGAATAGGGAGTTACACAGAAAATATATAATGAAAGGCAAAAATTGTACCATTTAGAAGTAGTGCAAACAAGTAATATCAACATTCAAAGAATACAGGTTTATCCCCAGAAAATAAGTGTGGGGCCAACTCCATTAGGTATTACATAAGTACTATACACTGAAAGGCAAGATTTAGTTTTAAGGTTGGAGAATTTCATTCTGCCTCAGTAGCTTCTTCAGAATTAGATGCACACATGCAAGATCAAATAATCTATGAAATACAAGCACAAAGGTGAATATACAACACCAGCTTTGAGTTTAAAACACAATGAGTTAAAGCATTAACAAAATACAAAGCAATGTTATTTTCCAGCCTGGTGCTAGGGAATAATTTAAATTCTCTACACTAACAAGATGAAGCACAGCATTTAATTAGTTATTCAAGGAAAAGGCCTTTCTATTAGAAATTCTTTTTCAGCGATCCCAGGCTTAGTGAGGCTCCTCTCCTCGCCTCTTGCTGCTCCAGGCGGCTGACTCCCAGACACTGTCATGGCAGAGCTGGGCCTAAATGAGCACCATCAAAATGAATTTGTTAATTATGTGTTTGCTTGTTCTTAAAGAGGTTTGAGATCCAAAACTGCAGATTCCTGCTTCCAAGATCTTAAGAACAGCAGGCTTGTGGAGGAGACCTTCACCATAGATGAAGTCTCTGAAGTCTTGAAAGGTGGTGGGCTGTGGTCCACAGTGAGATGGAATTGAGCTCATCAACAAGACGTACACCAACATGTTACTTCTGCTGCACCTTTCCTCACAAGCTGAGAAGCGGTACCTCAAGCTAAACAGATTATCTCTTAACTTGAAAACAAAGAATTATTAGAACAAGTTGCAGAATTCGAAGAAGCAGAATGAACATCTTCAAATAAAAAACTCATCATAGATATAAAGCTGAAACTTACTCCACTTAATGAACAGAACTCCCAAATAAAGAAATTTTAAAACTTCAAGAAGAGAATGAGAAATGGAAGTCAAGGCTGAAGACAATTGAAACACAAACTACAAATGCACTGGATGAGAAGTCGAAACCAGAAAAAGCACTGCAAGATTTAAAGCTTGATCCAAAAAATCAAAAAGATTTGATAAAGGCCCAAGACTTGAGTGACCTGGAAAACAGTTGCCATTTTAAAGAATGAGTTTCAGAAGACACTTAACGAACGACAAGACAGAAAACCAAAAGTCTCTGGAGGAGAGTCTAGTGACAGGCAAGCAATACCTAATCAGGGTTCAAGAGCAGCTGAGCATGGCTGAAAAGGAATTAGAGAAGAAATTCCAACACACATAAGCTTACTGAAACATGAAAGAGATTCTTACAAAGAAGAATTATCAAATCAAAGACCTGAGAAAAAGACGGGCAAAATACAAACCCTAAGATTAGAAAGTGAAGATTTCATCCAGAAGCTGCCACAACATGAAAGTACAAGCCGTTTCTCACCTCAAGCCTGTTTTGAAGCAGTGTGGTACATTGCCTCTCTTTTTCTAATATTTAGACTTGGCTTCTCATATTTAGAACAGAGTTCCTATTTTCAGTTGCCTAATTGAGAATCGAGAAAACCTGATTCTGGTTGGTGGTCCCAAATTCCTCTGTGAGTGCTCCAGAGCCTTATTTCAAATGCATTTAGAATGCCTTACAGTAAAGAAGAGATTTTTAGAGTGGGAATAAGTGCCTTATCCTTATACTAATGCTAGTATAAAGAGCATGCCTTTTAAATAACTGTTATAGCTAACAATATTTATATTAAATAATTATATTAAAGATAGTTATTACAAATTAATCTTATTTTTAAGTGAAAAAAAGAAATTATTTTTTACATTATATTCATTGTCATCTTTCCAGTTTATCTCCATTTCTATAAACAAACAGCGCACAGTGAAAAATTCATCTATTTACTAGGTAATGGCCCTTTAAAAATGAGTGGTGTGTATGTGTGAGTGAGAACACAATGGGAGGTAACCTTTGAGTACTTACTCTATTCTGGGTAATATAAGAAAGGTAGAGGAATTAGTCTTGACATGAAAAAGTTATAATGATCATGTTATCCTAGAGTTTTGTACAATGACTCCTTATTAAAGGTAGTAGGTTTATGGAATCCGCCACTGTTCTTAGGTTAGGGAAACCAATGTGTATTAAAATTATCCACCAAAGTAAGACTAGTTTCTGACATTTTCTCATTACAAAGAAGACTAGGCTTAGAGAAAACCCCACACATTCTGAAACTCCTAATCTTATTCCAAAGCTACATAGAATATAATTTTGAAAAATTCTTTACAATTAGAATTGTCTGACTTTCCTATATGTTACATCACTGTTTTTAAGACTTACCTGTGTCCTTACACATAAATAAATACCAATTACAGGTGAATTAAGGCACAAATGCAAAAGTAAAAATTTTAATAATAAAAATAAACTTCGAGAAGACTATATAGAGTATCTTTAAATTTTTAGAATAAGAATGGATGTCTTAAACAAGACACAAAAAGCACTAAATATAAAGGAAAACAAAAAACAGAAAAATTCCTCCATTTGCATTTAAAACTACATGACAATTACACCACAAAAGGAAGAGGAAGAAGAAACACAAGGGGGAAGAAAATGTTCACAAAGCATGTAACTGTTAGAGGATTATAATTCCGAATATATAAAAATTGCTGCAAATCAGGAAAAAACATATACATACACAAACAAAAGTGAGTACATGATATACTGTCCAATTCACAAAGGAAGAAAGCCAAATGGTCAATGAATATATGAAAAGATGTTCAACCTCACAAGAAATCAATGAAAGGCGAATTAGAACAGCAATAAGATAACATTTCACACTCATAGGGTTGGCAAAATTTCATAAAAATGAGAACTCTAAGGACAGGTGAGGATGAAGAGTAAGGGGGACTCTGATACACTGCTGGTGGAGGTGAAAACTGGCATAGCCATAGCAGACAGAAATTTGGCAATCCAAAATTAAGCTGTAGATGCACATACCTCATGAGGCAGCAATATCACTTCTAAGTTTATATCCTAGAAGGTCTCCCATCCAGGTGTATAAGGAGATACATTGAGGAATGTTTCATGCAGAATTATTGCAATAGCAAAATGTTAGGAGCATCTTAAGTGTGAATAGGAGAATTCAAGGTTTTGATATATCTAAAGAACGAAATACTGCGCAACGATGACAATGAATGAATTGTAGGTACATGCAACAATATGGATGAACCTCGCATACATTATGTTAAGCAAACAAAGCCAATTGTAGAAGAATATATACAGCATGATACTATTTACATAAAAAGATTTAGCATGCAAAACAATAGCCTATACTCTTTGTGAATACATATACACACACCTAAGGGAAAGATAAATGCCTCTGGGGAAGGAAGAGGGAAGAAGACAAGGAAATAGGAGAAGTTCATAGGGGAAACTTCAATGTACTTCTTTTAAAAAATTAGAAACAAACATTGCAAAATGTTAAGAACCAACAAATCAGTGTGTACGTACACACATTTGTTATATTATTGTCCATAGTCTCCTGTATGATTTAAACACTCCATTTCCTGTCAGATATGTCTAACACTGTGTGCTATTGATCTGCTGAGTTGCAAACATCTCTTTACCTTCTGAATCCTCATGGTGCTGTAAGTGTACTCATCTAAAATGTTCAGCATCTATCATACACCATAGTTAGATGTGTGCATGTCCTCACCCCACGCCCAAGTGGGAATTCTCTCTGGCCTCTTCAGGACAGAACCCACGTCTATGTATCTTCGTGCCAGACAGCGACTAACAATGCTTTGTGCATAAGAGGGCCTAATAAATGTCAAATTAATAAACAAATGAATAAATTCCAGGAAGCAAAAGGGTAGCTCTGGCTGCAGTTAAAAATAAAAATGACCCCAAGATAATACAATTAGATAACCTTCCCTGTGAAAATTAAGTTATATTGGTACATTAGGTATCAGACTCTAAAATATAAATGAGGTAGAATTCACTTATTTCAGGCTTGCTAGGAAATTTAACCAGTCTCATACTGATACCTGATCTCCTCCCCAAAAAAGGATTCAGTGAGGAAGTCCGATTTTGACACCTAGGGAAATAAGACTTTAAGTTATCCCCTGGAGATCTGTATAGACATTTGATAATTCTGTCTTCCCAGGCAAGATCTTAATTCCTGTCTTCCTTCTCACCCTAAACCCTCAGCTCACAGATCTGGTGTGTGTGTTGGTGCTGGGGATTAGGAGAGTAGGGAAGTAGTTTATTTTTGCCTGTTAGTGGGTTTACTAAATCCACAGTATTTTGCCACATCCACTTACACGGAGGCAGGTTCCAACGCACCTGTGGAAAGAGCCACACAACTCATACCATTTTCTGACTCAGTTTAATCTTTCTGACTCAATTAAACCCTAGAAATAACCTAAGAGTCACTGGATTTAAAATCAAAAGACTTAGGCCAGATGAATGAAAATTATGTATGAGAAAAATATACAAAAATATAGCCTTTCAATTATTTTGAAATTTTGCCTATACTTTATATTCAAGATTGAAAAGTGTTTTGATAGCCATGATACCTAAATTCTTCTAAATAAGAGACAGAGGTTTTCAGTTTCAACTGGACAATGGTTTTCTTTCCAGAGATCTAGGCATAAAGAAAACTACTACTTTGACTCTCCAACAGTCAAACTGTGATGAGGAAAGGAAATAGAGCAGATAAATACTTCTGAAGGTAACAGAATTGAACTGGAGGAAAAGGAAACTTGCTTCTATAATAAAAATTAGAATGTTCACTCACAACATTCTAATTTTTAACCACATTCTACAGAGGTCAATAAACCCCTCTGTTTAGCCACAGGGAAGTTTTGTTGAGAGCCCAGAAAAAAATCTAGATGATGAAAGCACCCAATTATTATTACAACTGGAATTCTCGAAGGCTGGACATATTTTCAAATCATGTGACATTCAGACTTGCTGTAAATAAACTCATTAAAAGTTAAGATTATGAAAGGAAACAATTTGAACATAACTCCATCTTAGGGGCTGAAAAACAAATAATAGAGAAATACCAGAAATAAGAAATTTTCAATTTGGATAATCTCATATATTGGAAAGGTAAAATGGAACAGAGCTCAAAGTTATGTCTGAAAAGGCAATTAAAAATTAATCAAGGTGACATTATGGCACTCACTTCTATATGCGTTAAACTTAGTGTATGAAGAGAAATGACTGGCTTTGAAGTGACCTGTCACAGCAAATTAAGAAATTAAAGAAATGCTAGAAGGGCTTTCAAAATAAGTCACCTTGTGGTGCTTTTACTTTCTGAAACATGAAGTGCCCCAAAACTAGGCAGTTAAGACAAGCGTAAGTCTTTCCAATTTTAAGTTATATAACCTAAAATACCTGCCAATTTCCAAACAGTATCTACCTTCTGGGAATGTCCTCATATGTTGCCACACTTCTCAGATTCATGTACTTGGCAACATCTTTGCCTAAACCACTTAAAGTAGCAGAAATGGCTCTTTGTAATCTAACATTGGGCTCAGTCAATTGGGTATACTGAGGCATATTAATGCTGAATTTTGGCACAAGTGTCAGATATCTAATTTGATCATTAGAATACAGTCATGCATGCACCACTTAACGGCAGGGATAAGCTTTGAGAAATGCATTGTTAAGCAATTCGATCTTGCATGAACATCACAGAGTACACTTAAGCAAACCTAGATGGTATAGCCTACTACTATAATTGTGTTACACTTTCTAAAATGTATTTTTCAATTATAGTTGACATACAAATATTATACTAGTTTCAGGTTTACAACATAGTGATTAGACGTGTATATACCTTACAAAGAGATCACCCTGAAAAGTCTAGCACCCATCTGGCAGTGTACAGTATTATTGACTATATTCCCTATGCTGTATTTTATTTTTATACCCCTGGCAGCACGGTAGGTTTGTTTACACCAGAATCACAACAAACACATGAATAACTGTAGTTTAAGTCTTGGCTGTTGGCTTTTCTTTTTGTAATGCAAGTGACTGACTTAAGCTTAGATTGCCCAGTCATTCACTTCAAAGAGGCATACACTTCTAGGAAGCCTACCTGGAATGCATAGTGCCAGCCACACGACTGGCTAAAGAGCCAGGCTGCTCCTTGCATTGAGGCTGCTTTGGTTTAGAGATCTTAGTTGATCTAGATAACTGGCCATTTGGGCTACTTGTTTATCTTCCCACGCTTTAATTCCCGCTTTTATGTTTGAAATTCACCAATAAAGAGTGAGCCCGGGAAACTCTAGCGCATGCGCTCTCCACACCGATCTTGCTGTGCTATGGGGTGCGCCTGGTAGCTCCAGAGTCTGTAACAAGCTCTTTTTCCTTCAAAGTTACCTAATGCTTACCGCTGAAAGGCGACTTGCAATCATAATAAGACAGCAAGGGTAGGTCAGTGGTAACATTGGTTTAGAAGGGGGATGTCTATGGGAAGTTCGCCGGTCAGATGAGTATCCCCAGGCATTTCTAGCCGATAGCATGACTACCGATAGGATGAGATGGCACAAAACAGTAATGCCTGCTACATTATGATAGCTACATCACTAGGAGATAGGAATTTTTTAACTCCATTACAATCGTATGGGACCACTGTCATATATGCAGTGCCTCACTGACTAAACCATTGTTATGAGGCACACGACTGTACTGGCTGGGAAAATGTTTAATTGGTGACTTTTTAGGAAAGCTAGGAACTTGGTAAGAAGACCTACAAAGGATCCCATTTGATGAAAATCCAGTGTAAATGCAAAAGGTACCCATAATAGTAAACTATTCTAATTAAAATGGTAAACAATGGCCTGTTTTGTAAAACTTTATTAATATGATTCTGATCTCTCTTAAAATGGGCCTCCCTTAATTTGGAACTACAAATGTAATCATCACTTTACAAAAATGAAATGGACTTAGCCCTAGGCTGCTTGTCATTATATGTCATTAACTTTCACACACTTGCTTCTTTAGTCTTGAAAACAATCTTGTAAGATAGATACTATTATCTCAATTTTGACAGATGTAGAAGTTGATAGCCAGTGAAGAAATCTCATAAGGGATTTTGTTTACCATTGCCTCTCTAGAACCTGGCACCATACCCCCATACTATGTGGTGAATAAATGTTAACTTTTCACACAGCAAGATTTGATCAAAGGCCTATTTTAACTCAGAGCTTTCTTTTTTCTAAGATGCAGGCCATACAGTCTCTGTGCAATTACTTGATTTGGCCATTGTAATCCAAAAGCAGCCACAGACAATATGTAACAGAATGGATATTGCCGTGTTCCAATAAAACTTTATTTACAAAATCAGGCTGACAGTCTGAGTTTGCTGACCCTTGCAAGCTGTCACTAAGATAACTAAAAAGACAAAAATATACATCAGTATTTGTATTTCATTATCCAACTGAGAGACTGACTTGAGAGAGATGTGTATGTTGATAACTTGAGATGTTTTTGGTTTGTCTAATGTAACAGAGAACTAATTCTGCATGTCTGGCTTCACTAAAGTCTGGCTACAAAGAAGTCAGACCTCACAGAACAGGCTTCTCAGAGAATCTTCTACTTTCAGTTAAAAGGAAAAAAAAAAAACGATCATTCCTCACTTTATAGAAATAAAGAACAGAAGAGCCTCAGCAAATGATGATTCCATTTGGTAACATATGCCCCTATGGTAGAAGGCATCAGGGTAAGACCCCAGGAGGATTATCTAATTCAAGTCTTAGGATGAAATTGTTCAGCTTCCCTGTGTTAAATGGAAATATAAACATCAAAAGCTGTACAATAACAAAGAAGTCTTTTTTTTTTTTTTGAAAACCCGAGGTTGCCTATAAATATGAAGTTTGATGAACAATTTCTGATTAAGCAGATAATCTGAATAGAGGCTTGGAAACAACTAGACCCACATCATCCTTTAAGAAATGATCCCTGGAATAGGCAAGAATATTGCTGCAGACTTAAAAAAGCAAACAAACAAACAAAAACCCTCATTGAAACAACAAAAATAGGAATTTGAAGTCAAGAAATCAAACGCCACAGAAAGTGCTCCTTCTTCAGAGAAGTAGAACAGTTCACATTCTCTCCATATTTGCAATAGAAGCAACACGAAAAAATATTTAATCTCTCTCTCTCTCTCTCTGTCTCTCTCTCTCTCACACACACACACACACAAAGCATTTGTTAAGAAAAGTAAAGCATACAATGAGGAAAGCTCTATCAATTTTTTAAAAATCAAGGCCAAGATCTTCCTTATCAATTATTCCAATTTCTTCCCACTCTTTCTCCTTCAAATGTTGTGCAAGGATCAAATAAAATAATATATAAAAGTGCCAGGTAAACCATTAGGCCCTATAAACAATGTAGGTAGCACTGTAAGTATTATTATCATTATTGTTATTCTTACGTTGATCAAACTGAACTACCGCCATTGATCAACTGACAACCAATTTCTGGCACTCAATCTTTCTAATAAGATCTTAAGCTCCTAGAAGGTGGATGTTTTCACAGCTCAAACAGCATAATGGAAAGCATAGTTGTTAGGAACATGGCCACTCAAAAATCCTTTGAACTGAATTAAAATTGACCCCAGAAAACAGATGTTCAATAAAAGGTTGTTTAATGAATAAATAAAATAATAAATCGTAGTTACCCAGAGCACATTAGCTCTGATTATCAATTGATTGCCTTTTATTTTTTCTCTTCTAGTTTAGTAGGTCAATACCCCATAAATGTCTCCTTCTTCCCTCTGTTCTAACTCCCCACAGAATCAGATGCTGGAGAAAAACATAACACTTTATGTTACTGTTAGTTATGTGCATAAACTCTCACTGAAAAAGTGATCAACAGAGAAGGAGCACAATGTGTGTGTAGTGGGGATATGGGGGGGACGGAGAGACTAGTAGAGCCAGAATTGATGATAGAGACAATAGAGAAAGTAGTGGTGGGATAAAGCCAGACAGTCTCCAAAGACCTGAGAATCTGGAAGAAATCTCCCCTGTATTTACAGGCAGTCATCAGTAAACTACTAGCCTTGATATTACAATGTGTGTACTCCTATAATATAATCTGCTATACAAAAATTCTAAAAACCAGACTGATAAAACAGAAACAACTCAGAAAATCTTTAGTTCATAAAAGCATAGCTAAAAGCAATCAGACTCCTATGCTAGCTGTTAAGCATTCTCAGGAAACAAGCTAGAAAATATATATTCTTTATGTCCCAAAAGTGGTCCCCTTACTACTTCATATTGGTGAAGTTATTACTGTTTATTGACTAATGCAGTCTTTTTTTTGTTTGTTTGACATATTCCTTAATAAAGATTCACTTTTAAAACTTGGGGATCTACCTTGCTGTATTAGGGAAATAAAAGACATATTCCAAAGACAGTATTGTCATTGAGCTTAGTCTAAAATGGGAACTGGACCTTCAGAGAGGTAGGCTTATCTTAAACACTAAATGTAATTGCCTGAAAGTCAATATGAACAAAACCATGATTTTAGCCCCTTCAACATTCTTGGGGATTGAACTTTAATTTTGGAGCATTTTCACTGGATCTCTGACAGAAAAGGCAATAACTTTTATTTCTAATGCTCTCCCCCATTCCCCTTTTATTGAAAAAAAATGTAAAATACTTTTAGAAGAAAACAAATGGTGAAAAATTACAGAAAACTACAACATCACAGGGCAAGTTTTCTAAATGTATGCTACTTGATGTTTTCATAATCAGACCATTTACATGTTAGTAGTGACTTTATTTACGTTGGTCCTAAAATCAGATTTAAAAATCCTGAAGGCAATAGCCTTCACCATGTATTCGTTTAATAAGACAAAAATGATTAAGGATCCATCTGTTTGTCTTGTACCATTTTTTGACACAAATACTATTGCTTCCTATGTGTTATTTAACAAGCCCTCCCGCAGAATAATTTTTTAGCCATTACCTTTTTAGAAATTCCTAGTGAATGTAGTATCACTGTTCTAAAGAATTGTCCATTCTACCTTGTTTATTCTTCTGCTTAAAACTGTTAATATAATTTTCCTCACTTCTGATCACAAGTGAGGTTTTAAAAACTCTTCATTGATCTTAATTTTCCTTTTAAGTAAAATAGCATTAGCCATTACCCTCGGCTACTAAAAGAGCAGCTTCTACCCTTCGTGTTAAAAAAAGCTGCTTGCCCATGATGCTTGTCTCAGAGAATTTTTAAGTTTCACTAAAGAGCTGATGAAGAAAGCTGCTAGCAGTGTTTAAAGATACCTGATTTTACAAGGTTTTGTGAAAAGAGGTTGCCTGTAGATTAGTATTACTCAGTGTTTATGAGGGTTGTTTGTCAAACCAAAAATAAGGTGCCTCCTCCCCACAAATTAAAGAATCAAGTTACAATCCATTATTTCATTTCTGATTGTTTTTCTTTGTAATAAGTGGGAAAGTGGATACTGGATAAAAGTCTCCCCTGAATGTAAAGACTCCACATTAAAGGCTCAATTAGCTATAAATCAGTTGTCTTTCCTACTTGGGTAAAAGAAGAGAAAAAAAAGAGAGTGGGGTAGTTAGACAAAAAGAGAACTGGAAGAGTCTCCAAATTAAATTCTGAGATGCCTGCTGCATACCTAAAAAACTCCGTCCAGGGCAGTGAGGAAATCCCATTAAAAGTAAGGCTAAAATCAAACCCTTCCAAATCTGAGGGTTAGGTCCTCTCTCACATGTAGATTTTGTACCTTAAAATCTTTAAAGAGACTAAAGAGGTTAGGAACCCTCATAAAACAAAACTTTTGTACTACAGGCGTTCCCTGCCTATTCCTAAACCAGGAGCTATTCCACACATTGGCACTATTGTTACGCAAACAATGCCTAAACGGCTAGAACTATTAACTACCTCTCATTAAGATGGCTTTCAAAAATTTGTCACACTATCTAAAAAAGCTAACAGGTACATGAAAACTATCTTAAAAAGCTAACAGGTACATGAAATCCACCTAAAGCTGCACTCAAAACACAGATCACCTTGTTTGTATCCTAAAACTCAACGTAAGTAAAATTTCAGTAGTCTCATGTTGTTTTTCTGTGTTTCCCAAAACCAAACAATTCACTTCTCGACAACATTGTTTATCTTGTAATAGGCATGATGAAAAACAACTTTTACCATATTATCTGTGCTCAGTGTGTGTTTAAGTTTAATAGGAAAAGTTTAGGGTAGAAATCCACTGAAAGAGATAGAAAATCAAAAAAAGAAAAATGTGAAATGAACTCGGAGAAACATGACTTTAAATCCCACCTTTCCCTCTGCCCAAATGCAATAACATTATAACCCCTCATGTGTGTATTTAATAAATATTTCTATGTCGAATTTATGGAAAGAAAGTAAATTCAATTTATATTAGGTAGCGAACGCGTATTCTTTCAAACGTGGTACAACAAAAAATTCCTGCCTGGCAAACCTAAGATGTCAGAATTCGTTATAAATAATAATTTTTTTTCTCAGTTCAAAAGCGAACCCATCAATCTACACAAATTAAAAGACTTTCCAAGTTTTCCAGGAAAATTGCCACTGCCTACAAAATTCTAATGCAATGCTGACATTGGATCTACTGGTACCCAGCAGCCAGTTTCCATGAAATCCGTAACGGCAGCCCAGAGCGCGGCACGTCTTGACAATTCCTACCGGAAAGCCGCTCCGCTCCGTCCGGGCTTCCGTGGACCCCAGCGGGACCCGCGGCTGAGCGGCCCCTGAAGGCGGAGGGCTGAGAAGTGGAGATGGTCAGGCTGCGTGGCCAACCAGGCGGGACACCCTTCTTCCCCATTCGAGGAGCCGAAGCGGTGCTGACGCCTTCCCCGCAGCGGCCGGGACCCCGGGAATGGGATCTGAAGGATGCTACAGATGCGGTTTGGGGAAGCAGCGGTTGACCGCGACCTCTCTGCGCCGCGCTTCAGGTTGCGGTGAGTCCCCGAGGTATCTCAAGTCCCCCGCAAGACTTCAGAAGCCCCGACCCCGAGGACAGAGCGTCCCCTCTGCTGCGCGGAGATGACAGCCTGGCCCCTGCGACCCCGGCCCCGATCCCGTCACGCCGCCCTCGCCCCCTAACAGAGCAAGGAAAGGAGGTGAGGAAGGTTCTAGAAAGTCTCTGTGGACGGCCGGTCCTCGCCGGCCGCTTACCTTGGTGTACTTGATCTCGAGGTTGGGCGTGGGCAACGGCAAGAGGTGCAGGGAAGCCATGAGGGCGGCGGGGTCGGCCTTCACCCCGCCGGGCATCTCGATCTTGCTGGAAGTCATGCTGGCGGGCCCGGGCGTCGCTGGCCCGCGGCGTGGGCTGTGCGGGCTGTGTGCGCGGTCCGCGGCCCGGGGGCGCGCTCGCCTGTATATAGGCAGGTGTCAAGCTGGGGCTCTTCTTATTGGACGTAAGGGCCGAGGCGCGGGGGCTGGTCCATCCTACCTAGGGCGCCCCGGCTCAGCCCGGATTTACATAAACCCGCCGCCCGCGCCGCACTCGCAGGCGCTCGGAGCCCACGGTCAAGTGCGTCCGGCGCCCCCTCTGCCCAGCGGCGGGAAGCGGCCCACGCCCACGCCCACGCCGCCGTCCTCGACGGCGGGAGCGCGAAACTGCGCCGCCGCCGCGCGGGGCTCGGCGGCTGGACCCGCTGCACTCAGGCCGGGTGGGCGGCGGCGGCTGGAGGCGCACTTTGGCGGATAACGGGCGTTGGTCGGGGCCCCGGAAGCCTAGCGGGAAGGGGCTGGGAACCCGAGCGGCCGGGGGCGCCGACGCAGCTGCGAGAGCGGGAAAAGCCCGGGACCCGGAGGGCGACTCCCGGGCCGAAGAGGTGGCCCCCCTGAGGACAGGACAGCGACGCTGCAGCGGACACGGAAATCCCCGCCTACCCGCGTCCCAGGGCCCTCCGCACTCTGGCTCCCCTTTACTCCCGGAGGCCCGGGAGTCGTAGGGCATGGACAGGGGCGCCCTCCGCTATTCTTCCAGGGGCAGGGGCGTAGGGCTCTCCGCAGCGACCCCGCACACACCCTCGCCCCGCAACGCAGTCCGAGGTTCGCCGTGGCCGCAGGGTCGGATACGGGTAGTGATGAGTGCGAGTCCTTCGCCCCACACTCAAAACGAGTGCCCCGCGAGCCGGTCGACGCCGCGCGGCCCTCGGCAGGCTTCTCCCACCCAGCTGCTGCCCTCTGCCGGCCGGGACCGCCCAGGGCGGTCTGGCTGCACCTGGGGTAAGCAGGTCTTGGTCGCTAACAGCTACCATCCCACCAGACATTGGGCTCCTCACTTAGCTGCCCCTTTGGGGTTGGGCTTTCACATCTATACCCCTAATTTAAGTGCTTCCATAGCTCCACTGGCCTTCTTTTAGTTTGCAAGTGTACATCAAGAACCCAGGAACCCCATAACAGAATGAACTTTGGGCTCAGTGGGCTAAACCTAGGGTCCAAATAAAAAGACATTTGTAGAGCACTTCTCCTCCTCACTCCCAATGTAGGCCTGACAGAGTCCTGATTCTTGCCTGAAGTGCCATTTTCAGAGCCCTTAGAACCCTATTTCTTTGGCTGTTAAGTGACAGCCAGGGGGATATTGCCTTAGATAATTTCAGTAAATAAAATTGCCTGATGTTTAATGCTTGAAGCTAAACAATAGAATAGACAAAAATATTTTATTTTAGTATTCGGTATATAGAAATAACTTCCAGCATTTCAGACTCTTAAGTATCTACCCAAAGTTACCTGAGCAAATTACTTTCATGGAGAAACTTTAGGGACCTTAGTTTAGATGGTTTCAATTCACAAGAGATCTCTATAGCCCAAAATTGTGCCTTAGTAACAATATATGTTCACTTTTATTAAAGCCTTAGAGGGTTAGAGATAAAACTGAGGAATAAAAAGGTAAGGTCTTGGAATTAGTTTGGGAGAGAGGGAGAAGGTAGCAACAAGGAAAACCAATGATGCTGGTAGAACAATTCTGCAAACATGTTCCAATGCATGGCAATGTGCTAGAGGCAGGATTACAAACAAGAGGTAGCCCTTGCCTTCCGTGAGCTTGACACCCTTCCCCCGGAAGAAGTAGTTCATTGACTATGAGAGATTATGGGGAAAAGTTACAAGAGAGCATTAGCAACATGACCTGGTGGTCCTACACCAAAGAAGAGGCCACCTCTCTGGGAATGCTAACCTTTGAGTTGAGCCTTAAAAGAGAGATATGGCTTCAATAAGAGAGGAAAAGAGAGTGTAGGCAGAAGACTCCACTAGAGCATAGAGATATGGGGAGATTTTTTAAGGCAGGAGTCCCCAACACTAGAGCCACAGACTGGTAACGGTCTGTGGCCTGCTAGGAACTGGGCCACACAGTAGGAGGTAAGCGGTGGGCGAGTGACTGAAGCTTTATCTGTATTTGCAGCCACTCCTCAGTGCTAACTAACATCACCGCTTCAGCTCCACCTCAGATCATCAGGCATTAGATTCTCGTAGGCATACTGGTCCCTGGTGCCAAAAAGGTTGGGCACCACTATTTTAGGGGACATTAATGTGGCTGGAGGAGAAGCAGTAAGGGGGTCAAGGCAGTTGACTCAAGGTTATGAGGACCTTAATTCTTGAGATAATCAGAAGCCATCAAAAGATTTAAAGGAAGAGAAAAGGGAAATCTTCATAAATTAAACTACTAAAATGAATACTGTCAGGAAACACTACCGCAAACTAGAAACAATTGATTTATATTTTCTCAAAGTATAAGATGGGGTTGTTCACCCTTGACTCACATCTTGCTTGCGAACTTCAGTTCTAGCACAATGGTAGGAAAGTCTCCCCCAAAGAAGAAACAGTATAATAGAATTATTAACATTTATTACACAGCAAGGTAGAGCAAATAAAGACATTCTCTTCTTCTTTAGACAGGAGAAGGAGGATTCCTTAGCTTCTTCTCATGCACATCTCCAAAATGTCTAGTACAGTGACAGATGGCAAACTAGTTTGAATTGTTCTCTGATGGCTTCTTTTGTGTGAGCCTTGCTCTCCAGCTAGATGGTAAAGTGATCAGCACAAGGACTTGTCTTTTCTCTTGTGCCTTTCCTCAGTTCCTAAAATAGCATGAAGCACATAGTAACTATTTAATAAGAATTTTTGTTGAGTGATTTGAGCAAAAGACAAAACATTCTCTATGGCCCTATTGACTACTTCTCCTGGCTACTTTCTTATGTGCTCCAATTACGTAACATTTTCTTTTTCTGATCTTATATTTTATTTTGCTTTCCCCTATCTTTTACTATAAACATTTCTGTTCATGAATTTTTAAGAATTTTTTTCTTCATATATTCATTCTCTGAAAAAAAATTTTTCTCCCTATTTTCACCTCATTATTGCAGGTATTTTTGGTCCAAACTCCTTAATTCAAGTTGGGGGCTAAGATTAAGCAGAGAACAGTGAATTATAACTACTTTGTCAGTATATATCTTCTTGGTTTCTGTCCATAGAACTTAAGTCTGCTGTTACTTACTTTTAATGCTGACTTAGCATCTCTTCTCACATTCCTATTCTTTTATTATCTTTTTTTATTATCTTCTCATTTCCTCTATAGATTTCAAAAGGGCTAAAGTGGCTGTCTTCCCCACAACTACCTTCAAATTTCTAACATTTTGAAATTCAGTCTTTTTCCTGATTTGGTTAAGAAACATTTTTTTCCACCCTTATAATGTTTCCCTCTTCTGCCCTCCCCAATCTGTAATTATTTATTGTTTAGGATACTTATTGTTTAAAACTCCCTGTGCAAGGGAATATAAGCTACAGCATGCTCTATTTATTTCCTTGTGAAAACAATTTATTAGGCCTAGTGGAGCCAATATCCTGGAGTTGTAGAGGAGAAAAATAAATTCTTACCTCATATTTCCCCACCTAAATAATAGAATGCAAAATCATAATTTTAAGACATCAACTTTATGTGAAGTTTGACTTTAAGGTATGAAACCATAGCAATTAGGTTTCTTTTTAGTTTTCAGTTAAGGCCAAAAGTATTTTTTAAATCGAGAATCGTGTTTTAGAAATCAGTGAAGGAAACTGAATGGAGCACAAAGATTCCCCCCGCAAAAAAGGAACACTTTTGGTTTTGACAGTAACTGAATGTCCAGCTTGAACTTCAAGCTTCCATTTTCAGGGGCTATTTCAGTCTCAGGTGGCCCTGCTTAATTGCTTTCCCATTCCCATTACTAACCATGATGACAGCCTACCTTTCCTAACAGATACACTTGCATTTTAATTTATCCACAAAAATAAATCACACATTATAGCATTTTTCTCTTCTGGGTTAATTGAATTAGTTCCTTAAATGTCTCTAACTCTAATGATTTGAAAGGGGCACACTGTTTGAAATATTTTAAAAATTAAGGCCCTTGGGTTGTATGCAGAATAAATGCTTATTTCAAATATAAGTGTTTCCTAATGATCTCATTCATCTCAAATGAGATATGCTGGGCTACTTTATTTGAAATGTTTCCTGAAAACTCTAACAGGAAAGCTTAATGGATGGAATACTTATAGGGAAATGGTATTTAATTTATTAACAAAAGCTTATAAAGAGCTTTACATAGTTTAATCCAGAAATGCTTAATGAAGTATTTTAGACTCATTATGAAAACTTCTATTAAATAAATTCACTTATATTTTTATTTAACGTGAATATTAACTTTATATTTGGGATCTAAACGTTCATTTAATTATCCTTTTCCTTCCAACATCTAGAAGAAAAGAGGCTGAGATTGTGGCATTTATTAACCATAAAAATTCTCTACATATTAAGTACCTCATGCCCGATGTGGCCTCTGGTTACCAGAGTCTATGAAAGGGGTATTTATGGTTGCAGGGAGTAGATTCCTAATTGGTATGACTCCAAAAATTATGTTTTGATACAAAACACAATTCTTGCCTTTTAAAATATATCCTCCACTTATTGGGAACCTCAAGAGACTATTTTAAAAGTGGAAACTAGATTTTACTTTGTTGTAAAGCCCAGTTCCACCTCATACATGTTTAAAGGCTTCAATATAAGTGCAGAGATGAGCTCAGTACTGTATCAATAATCACATTTAACAGGCATAGGGAAAAATTAAAATCCCAGCTATGCAGCCTTTTGGACTGGACTTGAGGAAAAAAGCATTAGCGCCCTCTACAGGTTATGGTATATATGTGCAAGTGAATATTGTCATTTAAAAAGCAGTAGCTTAAATTATCTGCTACTGATGAGAAATCTTTGGAGATGTTACATTTTTCACATGAATTACTTTGGAGGAAAAAAAATTTCAGAATTTAGACAATTTTTAGACTACATTTAGTTTAGGAGAGGGACTTTTATTAAAAGACTTTTTGACTTTAAGGAAAAGAATGATAGTGTTCATGAGCCAGATTTATGATAAAAAGTGAAGTACTGAGAACCCTATAGTCCCCGTTCACGTAGTAGTTCAGAGCATGCAGTATCCCAGAGCAAGTCACATGGGTGTGTCTCAGATGGAAGTAACTATTTTTATTATGGTGGGTGAAGAAGAGTTACTAATAGGCAAGCTCCAGAATTTTTTTTCCTTGCCCAGATAAGTGCTTGGCATGTAACTAAATTTGTCCTTTTGTTTTTCTTTCACTTTCCTTAGTTTGCATTTTCCTTTCTACTTTTAGGCTTCTTTACATCCACAAATAACTTTTAACTGTTACCGCTTACTTTAGGGCTCTCACGTTCTTTTCCCCCAAGTCCTCCCCTCATACAGTCATTCACCCAAAGGGATTTTGAGTGTTAAGAAATTTTCACATGAACTTTGGTAATATTTGGGACAGGATATCATATTCATGTTCACTAGAAAATGAGAATAAATGAAGAGTCATGTTTCCTTCTTTTACATGCTGGAATGAACCACTGGAAAGATAATGAGGAACACTTTGGATGTCTTGACAACAGAGGGGGAATGCCCGCCTTTCCTTCTCAATCATACAGCTCAGTCTGTGAAAGACACGGGGCAAAAGGAGAAGCATTTAGAGCCAGGACACAGACAACCAATGTGGGTTCCAGCCCCAAACTACAGAGGAGTCTCTTGCTACATATTCCCCCTGTCAGAGCATCTGTGACTCCTTGACAGCTGTTGCTAAACCTGGATTTTTTTTTCTCCCTCTATCAATCAGATGGATTCTGTTAAACAAATACTCATTGAAGATACATGTGAGCCAAGCATTAACATATTGTCTGTAAAGGGCAAAAAAGACGCGTATGGAATAATAGTAACTGCGTAAGTGAAGCTCTTCAAGGGACATGAGATAGGAAAGAAGTCAGAATATGTACTGCAGAATGTAAATGAAAGAGGATTCAGAAAGAAGAAAACCTATTCACAATACTTTTGTTGGGGTTTTCCATGAGCCTTTATATTCTTCTAGGTGCTATGGGGGACTTGAGACAAAAGAGATAAAGATAATATTTTCCAAAACAGGGCTCTACAAAGAACTCTTTTGGCATATTTTAGTTTAAAGATAACTAATGTTATCTAGTAAGTTTAAAATTAAAATTCCCAAAAGCAAATATTTGGAGCTGAGATTGACTCCTATTTTCCAAACCCAAGTTAAATGTTCTTAAATATAAGACCCTTTGGTACAGACCTAGCCAGAAGAGAAAATAGGAGAGACCAAGGTACTTATTTTTTTCCCCACTTAGGAAGAAAAGAGAGCATTGGTAGGACACTAGGTCATGTTTCTAATGCTTACATACTGCTATAGATTGATGTTGCTGCTTTACTCCTGCTTAGTCAGAAGATCAGACATCCATGGAACAACAGTACAATGGTTTTGAATCCAGGTTTCAATTATAATCATTTAGGGAGCTTTTAACAACTTGGGTGCCTGATCCCACCTCCAGAGATTTCAATTAGTCTAAGGCAGGGCCCAAGGCATTAATATTTTTAACAAAATTTCCTTATGTCTGTAAGACTCAGCCTGGTTTGAGAACCACTGGTTACCCCACAGCAGGCTCACTGTGGGGTTACTTGAGTCTACTCTGCAACCTCTGGACTAGAAAAGTGGACTCTATGCTTCCCACTTTGTAGTGCTCTTTGATTTGCTATTTTTAATTTACTATTTGAAAACACATCAAGCCTCAAATGGATTGACCTTTCAGCTAATGTATTTCACCTAAATTAACAGAGGCAATTAACTAATTTATATTGGAATTGTGCACTTTCCAGTTCACATTTATCAACTCTTAAATGCTTGATCTGGTGTTAGAGTTTAAATTTTTTATTATTACCCTTTAAATCTGAAGAAATGTCTTACATCTAATTAACCAAACTTACATATTCAATTAATAGATTCATTATGAGCTAATGAGTATGGAGGCAGCACTTAGGCAACATCTGCCTGTCTGTGGGAAGGACTCAAACTTTTCTGCTATGAAAAAAGAAAAGAGTCTGTTATACAACTAAAATGGCTGAACTTTGAGTTTTAATTTTTCTGCATATGATAATGCTCTTAAGGAGTTTTATGGGCCTGCTGACATAGGGAAGACAACATATTGTCCAGAGATACTGCCTTTCCATGAAAATATGGGAATCAGAATTGCAAAAAGAATACACATCTGAAGACATACTGGTCTAGATTATTTCAAATTATTGAATTTTTTTAACCTGAGGTTTTCATGAAAATGTTTAAGAAAATAAACTCAAAGAGAAAATTAATAACACAAACAAAACCTTTAACTTATTATACTTTAGGATCATTCCAAACTCATGCGATTTTATACATTTAAAGATATAGCCAGGCATTATTTGGAGAACTAGATGTTCCAGTAGTTAGTTATATTTGGAATCTAGATAATTCCGAGATCTAAAATAAATTTCCATAATATTTTTAGTTGTTAAAATTCTAGATTTTTAGTGTCCTGGCTGTGAAGAAATTGACATTTTTAATACTTATGAAAGAGCCACGAGTTTCAGGAAAGGTGGGTGAGAGCTAGAATTCACTTGAAAAACTATTTTTAGAAATGGCAAGACTGGAAGGAAAATAATCAGAAATCACTTGCAGAGCATGTGATGTCTTCCATATCAAAGCAAAAATTGAACAAGTGACTTTGGACCTATGTCTGCAGTGTGACAGTAAGAATATTTCAGGATAAGTGCATGCTACTTTATTGGGGCATTAAAAGTCTCTTTTTTAAATTTTGTGTTATACTCCTTACATTCAAGCTGACACTTGGATTATTAAAAGACTACATTTCTTATTTTCAATTATACAAGAGCAAGATCGCAATATCCTTGCTAGAATATTAAGCACACATTTATCAAATATTATAAAAACGAATTACTGCAATATTTGTATTTAATACCGGTGGCCTCTTATGTGCCTAGTACTGGCTAGATTCCCTGGGGGTAAGAAAAAGAAAACTATAGAGTCTGATCACACCTTAAGGAATTCATAATTTGATTATTGTACGGAAAATCTTCATAATTAACAAATATACTTAGGTCCACAAGATTTCATGTGTTTCAAGGGTGGTTTACCCTCTTCAGTATCTGAAAAACTGCTGATGTGAGTAAATCTTCCCTGGGCTGCTCTCTGTAGAATAAGAATACAGGAAATGCAGGGAGGGGATGGAAAGGCACTTAGTATGCCTAGGGGGATTGGAAGGAGAACTCATAAGGAGCACCTAAGTAAGAGGGATGTAGAGAACTCTGCAGTTACAAATACACCAAAAGCAAATTGAATAAAGAATCATTAAGGACCTGAATCTCAGTGCAAGTTACCCTGTCATGACTGACTCTGGTCAGACCCAAAGAAAATGCTTTTCCTCATATCTTGTCCTGGGTCCTGAGAAAACAAGACAACATTTGAATGCTAGAAGATTAGTGTGTTAAGTGACTGTCATCGTTAGAATGCAGGGAAGATATGAGCAGTGCAAGCATGGAGGTGAGAGAAAAGACAAATGAGTTAACATATCAAATCCTTTCTCTAGGGATGAAAGCAATAGATTCTTCAAAAGCATTGTTTCCCAAGAGTGCCAAGTGTCCATTTTCTTGATTCACTGTGTGTTCCAAATGATGGTTTTTGAGGTAGTCACCAATTAACATGGTAGTCTTAACAGTTCTATCTATTAACTGAGGAATATTTTGCAACAGTAAACAATTTTTAATACCCTTCATCTTAGATATATAGGTCTACACATAATATACATTACATGTGATATTTATTTTTCAACTTGGCAACTAGATGGACATTAAACTTTAAAATTGCTGATAGTTTCATTTTTATAAAAACATTTTGTAAGATGTAATTATATTTTTAAAACTGAGTAATTTTATTTATAAGTTTGATACACATTAATGTCACTTCTATTTTGCCTTTTGATTTTAATAGAACATTTTAAATATTTTAGAAGAAGTAACTTTTTTGAAAATGTTTGTGAGAAATATTGTAATTTTCTATTTTTATTTAACTCACATTTCTGATAAAATATATTAAAATTCATACACTTCCTTTATATAATTCCTTTTTAAATGAAACTTTAAGTCATTATGGTGAATGTTACCAAATTATATAAAAATCTTGTGTTTTTTATGTGTTTCAAGTGGTTTTGATGAAATAAAGGCAAAAACTGTTTTGTGGCGTAAACATATAATTGATGAATAATGCATATCTTATTACTTACTCAAACATTGCTAGCACATCAACAAAACACTAAGATATACAGTAGACTTAATATTTTGCTTTCAGTCAAATAAGTATAGCTTTACATATTTAAAATTTTAATATCATGAAGGTCTATCTGTTAAAGCAAAATAGAACACAATATTTAAGAATTTGTAAATTTAGTTTAAAATTGTAAAATATTTAAAATGTATGCTGTTTTGGCTTTCATTTATCCACTTTATCTGGATCACACTAATGTTAGGGGTGGGCTGCTTTTCTCTCTGGGCTCAAGAGTTTTTATGTTTCTTTGTATCCTGATTCCATGTGACTTCTCAGATACACTTAATTAGTTTGTACTGCTTACTTTTGTTCACTGTCCTGTGATAATCCTCCTCCAAAAGCTTAAAGTTTTCTCTGAAAAGGTACATCAAGTATGTCCAGAAACATTGTTTGGATGTGAATTCGATATGTTAATTGGCTCTTCATTTTTAAGTGGCTTTCACATATTGTTAATAGGTTGAGTCAAAGTTGTTGGGGTTTTCCCTGACTCTTAATAATTTTTTGTTTGCTTGCTTTATTTCACTAGATCAGATAAGGAAACCCAAATCTGTTTCTGGCTATTCCCTTACTCACTGTGTTGAGCCCTTGAAAATGTTCTCTACTTCCTCTAATAGAAAATGTTTATGCTAATGTGAGAGTGTCTTCATGAGAATATGCCAAATTTTATATTAGAAAATCTGCATTATTTTTCTTAAACTACAAAAAGGAAAACAATTCCAACTCTTTATCTATGTTACAAAGCTATTCTCAAAACTGTGGGATAAAGCATTAGAGCTGTGAATGAGACTGCAGACTTCATGATAATCTCACCAGTATCCAATCTAAGGTCCACCATGGGCTCCTGGGAGTGTGTGATCCTGGCAGGAAGGGATCGCTCACTCCTGTCAGCTCTGTGAGGCCACAACAGCAGTGACTCTTTGGCAGTAGGGGTTGAAGAAGGCAGTGAGAAGGCAGGAGAAGGAGGAAAATCCTGAGCTCAATTCCTCTGAGGAGCCAGGATCGGTCAGAACAAGGGATGCTTTTGCCCTCAGCTTCTATTTGTATAGAAGCCATTAGATAAGCAAGATTTACCAGAGGGCAAAATTGTGAGTGCCACAGAACTTGTTGTTAGTGTTTACAGACTTCCCTTTTTGCTTCCCCCTTCCCATCATTTGTGCCTTTGCCCCTTGATCCCCACAATGTATCCTTGTGCTCAACTCTTTTTTTCCCTAGGTGTATAGAAATGTCTTGTCACCATCTGTACTTTGATTGAGGTTTGGCCTTAACCAGGCATTTGTAATATCCAGTTTCACCCCACCACAATCATTCTGTGTGTGTGTGTGTGTGTGTGTGTGTGTGTGTGTGTGTGTGTCCATCTCTCTTGTTCATAAATGTAAGATTTTAAAAAGTAAATTATTTCAGACTTCTGGTCAAGATAGTGGAATCGGTAAATTCCATGCTCACCCCTTTCCATAGGCACATCAAAATTACAACTAAATTATAGAACTACTGCCCTTTAGAACTACCCATAGGCTAGCTGAACAGAACTAAGGATATAAAGTAGCCACATCAACACTGGTAGGAGGGGCAGAGACTTGGAACAGACTGGCTCCTCACCCACATGTGTCACTTAAGAATCAGGAGGGATATCCCAGCTGCAGAGGTCCCCACTGAGGAGTGAGGCGTCACAGCCTCATACTAGACTTCCAAGCCCAGAGCACCAGTGCTGGAAAGAGGAGTCTCTACAACAGTTGACTGTGAAAAATTAGCAGGGATTCAGTTTGGGTGAGACAGAGGGCTCCTACAGACCCAGGCATCATCTTAAAGGGCCTGAGCACAGACTCACTTGCTCACAAACACTCACCCTAAGTAAGCTCCAGCGAAGGGGCAGCAGCTTGAAAAGACAAGGGACATATGGGGAAGAACTGAATTTTCTGGCTTCAGAGTGAGGGCTTGAGGGGCAGCTCTCTCTGGAACTAAATGCCGGCAGTTTCCACTGTTCTTTTATTGAGCTCTCCCCCATACGACCTTCTGCTGCAGGTGGTCACCATAGCTGAGTCTCCAAGCTAACATAGCTCATGCCCCACCCCGGTGATTCTTTGAGACTCCACTCCATTCAATTCATGCCCCTGGACCATACCTCTTTCAGTGGGTATTTATCACAAATGGCCTGTCTTGACTTGCACTGCAGACTTTCCTAAAACCTCTCGAAGGTCCACAAATCCCAAACGAGCAGCATCTGGCCTTGGAGCGCCTTGTACCTCTTGCTATGCAGGCCCAAGCTGGCACTAAGTGCCACCAGCCTCAGTTCACGGCATAACCACTGCAGGCACCTCTAAGCTCAGCACAGGCAGCTAACAATGGCAGATCACTTTGTAACTCCTACCAGTTGGCTCCAGGCCAGACACAGGTGGCAGCTGACTTTGGCTTGCACAGGAGCCCCTTCCAAGAGGCTCCAGAAACAACACACATGGTGGCCAACTTCAGACCACACCAGAGCATCACCCAATTAGTGCTACACAGCCAAAGAGTGAACTCCACAGGCACCAGAGCCCTGTTAAAGTGTATCTCACTCTATGGGGTCAGCCCCCACACAACAGATGTCCCCTATAGTCATGGCCAGTCTTCAAAACCAGTCAGCCTTAAAGTCAGTCCCACCCACTGACATGCCAACAGCAATCAAGACTCAACTATGACAAGAGAGCACACACAATCCACATATGGGGCACCCCTAAGACACCCAACTCAGATGAACAAGGAGCCAACGCTAATTGGGTCTCACAGGACACCTACTACATAAGGCCACTCTGTCAAGACTGGGAGACATAGCAGATCTACCCAATACCCAATAGAAACAAACACAGTCAAGCAGCCCAAAATGAGGAGACAAAGAAATATCTCAGAATATTAGAAGAATGTGACAAAACTCCAGAAAAAGAACTAAACAAACTAAAAGCAAACAATCTACCAAAGGCAAACTTTAAAATTGGTTATAAGTATTCTCAATGAACTTAGGGGAAAAATAGATGATCTCAATGAGAAATTAAAGAGATAGCAACATAAAAAGAGAGATAGAAAACATAAAAAATAACCAGTCATAAATGAAGGATAACTGAAATAAAGAATATATTAGATGGAATCAACAGTAGGTTATATGAAGCAGAGGGTCGAATCAGCGATTTGGAAGATAAGGTAGCAGAAAACACCCAATTGAAACAGCAGAAAGAAAAAAGAAAAAGAAAAAGAAGGATAGTTTAGGGGACCTTGGAGACAAGTGTAATACCATTTTCATCACAGGAGTACCAGAAGGAGAAGAGAGCAAAGGATTAAAAATCTATTTGAAGAGATACTGACTGAAAACTTTCCTAACCTGGCAAAGAAAATAAACATACAAGTCCTAGAAAAAGAGAATGTCCCAAATAAGATGAACTCAAAGAGGCCCACAGATCATAATTAAATTGCTAACATTTAGACAAAGAGAGAACCTTAAAAGCAGCAAGAGAAATGCAATTAGTTACCTACAATAGAGCTCTCATAAGACTGTCAGCTGATTTCAGACTCTTTGCAGGCCAGAAGGGCTTGGCACAAAATATTCAAAGTGATGAAAACCCAGGCCCTACAACCAATATTACTGTACCCAGCAAAGTTATCAATTAGAATTAAAGAAGAGATAAAGAGCTTCTCAGGTGAGAAAAAGCTGAAGAAGTTCATCAACACCAAACCAGTATTACAAGAAACATTAAAGAGACTTCTTTACAAAGAAAAAGAAAGGAATGAAAATGTGAATAAGAAAATATCACTAAGAAAAAAAAATTCTCACTGACAAAGTCAAACACATGCTAAAAAAAAAAAACGGTGGATCAATGAACACTAAAGCTAGTACAAAGGGCTAAAGGCAAAAAAAAAATAAAAATTGGATGTAAAGTACAGCTTAGGGAATACAGTTTATAATATTGTAATAACTATACATGGTGTTAGATGGGTGCAAGACTTAACGGAGGATCACTCTGTAAGTTATATAAATCTAACTACTATGCTGTACACCTGGAACTAATATAATATTGAATATAAACTGTAATTGAGTAGTAAAAAAATAAAAAATAAAGTATTTCAGACATTGTAGAGGTGGAAAAAATATTAGCAATAGAAGGTCAAGAGAACCACCTTGCCCTTGAGATGATAATTTTCTGAAGATTGCCTTAAAGTTTTATTCACCCATGCAATACAAATTTAATAAATTGGAACCTTGTTTGGAGCACTGTGTTAAATATTTGGTCTCTGGAAGAGACCGAAGGAAACATGAAAAAAGAACATGGCCTGGTCCTTTCCTTTAAGTTGCTTACAGTCTGGTGAGAATAAAAGTTCAAGCAGATAATACTATAAGATGGAGATAGGCATAACACATGTTAGAGCCTAGCAAAGAAAATAGCTTTCTCTGTCTGGTACAAGAAGCTTTGCAGAGATGCTGCAGTTGAATTTGGGCTTTGAATCATGAAGTTTTCTCTAGAGAGTTAATAGGGAGAAGGAAGGACATTCCAAGCATAAGGAACGGCATATACAAGAGTAGAAAAGCATGGAAAATTTTGTCATATTTGAAGGAAAAAAAAAAACAGAAAATCAGTATGGAAAGTTTAGAATGAGTGGCAAAGAGTAGAAGAAAATGAAAAGATAGATTGGTAGTGAAGGGTCAGGTAAGTAATGTGGCAGATTGTACTTTTCAAAGATGACCTCACCAATATCTATCCCATCTCACAGGATCTTACATTTTTCCATCCAGATATTTCTCCATCTAGAGGTGGAGTTTCTGTACCCTCTCCTTGAAACTGAGCTACCCCTACAACCTTCCTGACCAATAGGATGTGGCAGGAGTGGTGCTACATGACTTTTAAGGGAAGGTCATAAAAGACAATATGGATTCTGCCAAGAGTGCTTTTGACTCCTGCCCTCAATTCCTCCTCCTTGCCTCCTTCTTTCCCTCTGGACTTTTGTCTTTGGAGGTCAGCATGTTGTGAGGAAGGCCAGAACAAATGGAAAGGCTAAGCATGGGTGTTCTGGTCAGTCCCAGCCAGGACCCAGCCAGCAATAGCCATCAGATGTGGGATAAACAGGGCTTTAGATTTTTTGTGCCAGCGAATTTTCTTGCAAGGCCCCAGAAATCACAGAGCAGAAACAAACCGTCCCTGCTGTATTTTGTTTGAACTTCTACCCACAGGAACCATGAGAGGCAATAAATGATTATTGTTGTTTTAAGTTCCTGAATTCGGGGTTAATGTTAATACAGCAATAGGTAACTGGTATAGTCATGCTAAGGAGTTGCCCTTTATCTTGGCAACATTGGGGAACCAGTGAAGGGGTTTTCATCTGGGAAGTAGCGTAAGGATTGTGAATGAGAAAGATAGCCCTGTTGATAATATGGAAATAGAATGATGGAGGAAGGGTGGCTTAGGGAAAACAGGAGGCTATCCAAGCCAGTGGGAATGGTAGGACAGAAAGCATTTTAATTCTTTGGGAAATTTTTTTTAATTGTATTTTTGTTTATGAACACTTTTACTTTTATGCACCCCAAAGATGAGACAGTAAACACCATAAAATATTTAGCTGATTATTTCCTACTCTCCCCTACCCCAACCATTCTTCTGCTCCCTTATAGATTTTAAGAGTCTATTTCATTGGTCCCTTCATTCCTACCTAATGATATTTAGATGCTAACAACACACTCCTCCTAGGTGGTGTCTTCTCTCCACCATGAAAGTCATGGTACCAGTCTTATAACCTATAGTTGCTGTTGCCTCCAGCTCATCAGCATCTGGGTTCAGAATAAACCTTAGTCTTGGGGTTTTGTATGAAAGGACATGTTTGAAGGGAAAGGGTTTCAACCATTGAGGGGGTAGATTCTGGCCTTTTTAATATAGATGAGTATAATAATGATAATCATGAGACAAATGATTTATACCACTGTGTATTATTTTGACACCAATGATGATTATAAATACTAGAGTGATGATGTGTTCATTAATACAAATGATTTGATTGTATAGTGTTAACTGTATAATACCATTCACCTCTTAGAGCAAACCCTGTTAACTTGTCAGTTGCCTGGTATGTGTGGAAAGAGACAGTTCTATGATGTGATACTGCTGGACCAGTGAGCTAGATCCAGGCTAGAGCATAGAGTACCTCTCATAGATCCCCTCAGAGATTTCTGATCATGATCTATACTTTACTTCTTTCAGAAACCAATACCTCTTCCCCATGTCCCATGGCATGCTGGTTCCTGGAATAAGCCATTGTCCTACCCTGGGCAAGTATGTAAGTCATTTCCCATTCCTAAAATGAGTTCCGTACTAGTTCTGCTACCTATCTTGCCCTGTTCTTTATAATTTTTTAGCACCTTCCACGCAGCTACTTTGTCTTGCTGCTGCACAAGACACACCTAGTGTGTAACTTTCCCTTAATATATTCTGTTAATTGCCAGACTGTAGTGGCTAGCCTCTTTCTTTAGTCCGTCCCTTCCTTCTGCTCATGTAGATAGATTTCAGTCTTGAGGCTTTTCTCTGGGTCTGTGTGTATAAACAGTATGTATGGCAGAATGTAAAAGTTTAAGAGATCTTTAAGAAAACAAAACAGTCAAAACAATAAATTAAACAAAAACAATTAATTAAAAATTTTCTTTAACTTAATTTATGCTCATTCTTCCTGCTAAATATTAGACTCATTTCATTTCTAAATTTATCTAAGAGTAGTTGGCAATATGATCTTTTATGCACTGTCATACATTTTTATTCATCTTAGTACAATTTTTTTATTCGACTTTTCCAGAATTATTTTATCGAGCAATTTCTTTCTCTCAGGAACTTTTTATTAATTATTTTACTCAACCCTTACATCAAGTTCACAAGTAGTATTTTAATTCTATTTTATAGTTAAGGAAACTTTTCTGAGTCAAAGTTGTGACATGCTTGAGGTTTAATGTCTCTCAGTGATAAAGCACAGTTTGAGGCTGGGTATTTTGACTTTCAAATTCAGAATTCTTTTCACAGAAAGTATAGTGGACTTAAGCCATATCTTTACAACAGCAATAATTGAACACAAACTGCATCTGCCGTTACAATCATTTAATTTGTTTTTATCCACACATTGACAAACTGACAGATCATACTCAAATGGTTAGGTGGATGTTCAGATTTTAGTTGCTAAGACTTTTAAATGTGAAAGTTTTCACTAGCCTTGTGTGAGCATCAACCCCAGCATCCCAATCATTCACTATTACATTGTGAGAATTTGGCAGGCAATTATATTACTTAAAAACCCAGATTCTGGAGCCAACTATTTTGATTCAGATTGTAACTCTGCCATTTGTTATTTCTGTAACCTTAAGCAATTGTTTATCCTCCCTGTGCCTTATTAGTTCTTTCACCTCTGAAGTGTGGATAATATTAGTGCCTATCTTGTGGGTTTGTTGTTAGAATTAAATGAGTTAATGTAGATAAAGCACTTAGAACATTGTCTACAACATGCTATTTAAGCATTAGACAGTATTATTATTATTACCACAATTTCAGTAACCTAAAGGCAGTATGAAATCAGTATGGCAGTTCAATAGCATACTTTTATGTGTACATGTATATGTGGACCTGTTTATAGCTGGATTTTTTTTTTCTTTCATATTCTAATTTCCCGACCAAGATATAAGGGTTCCCATTGTATGGTACTTGAAAAATCTCTCCCTCTTTAATCATCATGGTAACTAGACAAAATAAGTGATGACTTGCATTAGTTTGCTAGGGCTGCCATAGCAAAATGTCACAGACTGGGTAGCTCACACAACAAAAACGTATTTTCTCATAGTTCTGGAGGCTGGACTTCCAATATCAAGGTGTTGGCAGGTTTGGTTCTCCCAGACGGCTCTTTCCTTGGTATGAACATGGCTACCCTCTTGCTGCTGTTTCAAATGGTCTTTTGTCTGTGCCCACACATCCCTAGTATCTTTTGTGTGTCTAGATTTCCTCTTCTTATAAGGACACCAGTCAGATTGGATTAAAGCCTACACTAAGACACTCAGTTAACTTGATCACCTCTTTAAAGGTCTTATCTCCAAATATGGTTACATTCTGAAAAGGTAAGGTGCTAGGACTTCGACATAGGAATTTGTGAGGGGCACAATTCTTCCCATGACATAACTACTTAGATTATATTAACATGTCTACTGGGTAGGAGCTATGATTCCTCACTAGAATTATGTAAATTCCCACAATTTCCCAAGGATATTGTCTCTGGCAGTAGGAGACATGCATAGACACTTGGTTGAAATATGATATCTTATAATATTCCTCTTGCTCTTTCGGCTGAATTTCTAAATTCTGGGGGAAGGTATGTGATAGTAAAGTTACCCCTGAGTGCGCCCTGTGCAGCCTGTCATTGACCTGCATGTACTGCTGTGCATATATGCAACATTGAACCTGATAGAACCTGGAAAGTGGACCTGCTGGAAAATGCCAAAATTGATCAGAATATTTTCTGTGGGTTTACTTCAAAGGTTTGTGATAATTTAACTTGAAAATAGCTATAACTTAGCTT
This sequence comes from Macroglossus sobrinus, assembly GCA_004027375.1. Taxonomy (NCBI): domain Eukaryota; kingdom Metazoa; phylum Chordata; class Mammalia; order Chiroptera; family Pteropodidae; genus Macroglossus; species Macroglossus sobrinus. Next base: position 540,354 of record PVKZ01000935.1, read on the forward strand.
TTTTAAGGTACACAATAGAAGTCCTGAATAGAAAGGGAAAATAGAAAGGAGATTGGAGGGAGCAGCTAAAATGATGGCAGAGCAAAGAAAGACTAGATTCACATCTTATATATGAGTCAACTGTGAGATGTGTCAAAAAACTTATATGAAATGACAAGCTACTGCAATGGGCTTAGTTGAAGAGCTTTAATTGTTCTATTATTCAATCTTCTGTCTGTCACAACACCTTTGGGGGCTTGACTCTCCTTCACAGCAGCAAACAGCAGGGTAAGCATTAAGGCAGCAAGCTACTACTGGTTATTAGTTACTAATGACGTAAGTTAATGAAAGGAATTTATTATCAGTTGTTAATAACTTAATTCAAAAGGTAGTACACCAGGAGAAAGGGTTCCAGTGTTGGAATTTCTTCCGCTGCAGCAATGACTTATTTTTAGCAATGGGACAAGGTGGATTTACAAACATGGAGCTTGTTTACATTGATTTTGACTGCACCAGTGGGAGATAAAACAGAACTACAGATCTCGAATCCTTCTCAGGCTTGTCATTATAGGATTAGTAGTTTGACTTACAAACCACATCTTCTTGTGACCGCATCTTTTGTCTATTGTGTAAATCTTCAGAAACTCCTCTCTAGACATGCCCCAAGGTGGAGGTAACTAGATAGCATGTGGCTTGGCTCCTAGTCATGTTTTACCTCATTTGCAAGTAGCTTTTCTCCCTAAAATATCGTTAACATAAGGAGAGAGCCATGTATCCAGCACAACAGGAGTGGAGTCAATGCAGTTCAACATCAGTGATATTTAAAATTATCTTGTCTAATTTCCTCTATGTTTCTCCAGAATTCACTGACTTCACACATTACTCTTCTTCCATTCCTAGATTTCCCTTATGATAAATAATACTCAAAGCTTCCTTACCTTTTTTTTCTTTCTAAGATTTTTATCCTGTCATAGAAAGAAATGAACTTTTGAATGTTCTCATATCCTTCTCTTCTGACTTGTCTTCTCATAACATAAGAGAATAATCATTTAATTTATCCAGCTAAAATATTGAAATTATTAAGATGGAAATAGCTATAATGTAGCTGTGAAAGAGTTTGGGATTTAGAATCATAGGGTCTAGATTTGCATTCTAAATTCTCTGGTTAACAATTCTGGAAGCCAAAGTCAGTTCCTTAATCTCTCCGAGACTCTGCTTCCTCCTATATAAAATAGTACTTACATAGGGCTGAGGGGCAGGTGGGGGATTTGGGGGATGACAACTAAGGAGAGGGGAGTTCCTTTTAGGGGTAATGAAGTGTTCCAAAATGAATTGCAATGATCAGTGCACAACACTGTGACTATATTAAAAGCCATTGAATTGTATCTTTTATCTGGATGAATTGTACCATATGTGAATTATATCTTAATCTAGCAGTTTAAGGAAAAAATGATGAAGGGAGTGGTTCATAGTATTAGTTTTGGCAGCAAGGTCAAATAAATTGAATATTTAAAAAAGGCTAGGGTATTTGATGATTAAACATTCATTGGTGACCTTTAAAAAGGGAATTTCTCCTCTGAAATGGTGGGAGCAAAAGTGAGTGGGTGAGGAGGAAGTGGAGACAGAGTTGTATTCTAAGAAGTTTGGTCATGAAGGGTAAGGCTGTAGGACATGAGAACTTCCAACTTCCTCCTGCTCAGCCTCAGCAGTTTTTTAAATCTTCTCATTAATATTTATTATTTCAGAGGAAAACCATCCTTTTGGGTCAGGGTTTTTCTTTTCACCTAAGTTCTTAAGCTTACTTTCCATTCTCAGATCCAAAATCTTACCTGATTTGTTGTGTTCTTTCTTAGATGTATTATGAAGAAACATCAGACAAACACAAATTGTGGGGCACTCTACAAAATAATTGGTCTGTAATGTTTAAAGTGTTAACATCAAGATAGTCCAGAAAAACTGAGGAACTCTTCCTGATTAAAGGAGACTAAAGAATTGGCATGATAAATAAATGTAACATATGATTCTAGACTGGCCTTTTACTGTTGTTGTTATAAAAGACATTATTGGGGCAACTGCTGAAACTTGAATGGGGTTTGAGGATTAGATAATATATCAATGTTAACTTCTTGATTTGGGTGGTTATGTTGTGTCTATGTATGAGAATGTCCTTGCATGTGACAATATTAGAGTAAATGTAAGGGATAGAGCATCATTTTGATGACTTACTCTCAAATAATTAGGAAAAATGTTCTCTGTATAATCCCTGCAACTTTTCTGTAAATTTGAGATCATTTCTAAAATATGAATATAAACATTACTGTGAAAAAAAAATAAAGCAATCTTGGGAAAATAATCCTTCCAGCAGCCTACAGAAGCTAGCATAAATCCTTTCTGAAGGAACACAACTATAGTTTGAGTCTCAAGGAATTCTTACTTATGAATTCACAGTTAAAATCATAAAACACAAGAAAATACATTATCATGAAGAACAGCCAGCAGAAATAATACATAGCATAATTAGACCCATAAGGACTTCAGATATTGGAATTACCAAAGAAAATAAAATGCAAATGTTTAACATGTTCTAAGATGTGAAAAGGAGACTTGACTATATATAAGAAACTATAAAAATAACCAAGTGGACTTGAAAACAGAGTAAAAAATTCTAGAAAAGAAAAATACAAAGATTGTAAATTAAAAAATCAATATTTGACATAAGAATAGATTAGATGCAATTCAAGAGAGAGCTAGTGAACTTGATGATAGATTCAAAATTTTTTTCAGAATGTAGAGACAAAAAGATGAGACATGTGAAAGAGGTAAAGAGACATAGAGGTTAGAGTGTAAAGGACTAACAAATATTTAATTGGACTTTCAGAGAGTGGTAATAGAGAATTGGGAAGAGGCAATATTTGAAGAGATAATAACTGAGAATTTTTTCAGAAAATCATGGTTTTTGACCACAGTGTGATTAATTTCTTTATTACCACAACAGATGTTAATAAAAATTCCTTACATTTTATCATTTAAAATACCTCTCTAGACAACTAACGGAATCAAATAATGAAAATCATAATGGAAAATAAAAACTAATAGAACAAAAAATATAGCTTACCAAAAATTTTTGGATGAAGTTAAAACTATACCTAAAAATAAATTAATGACTTTAAATTTTTGTTCCAGCAATTATTGAGTTATTTTATTAAACTACAGTAATTAAGACATGTGAGCTTGGTACAGAATAGACAAATAGATCAATAAAAGAGAATTGTTTATCCATATACACAGATTGACATATGTAGGGACATTTGTTTTATAACAAAGCAGAGAGAGAAAAGACACTTACAAAAAAAAAAAGTGGTGCTGGATCAAATGTATATCCCTATGGGTCAAAAAGTTTCTCACACTGCACGTAAAATCAATTCCAAGTGGTTTGCAGATTAAACATATAAAATAAACCAATAAAGTTTTCAGAAGATAATATAGAAGAATATCTTCGTATCTTCATGACTTTAGGGTTGTGAGAGATTATTTAAATATAAGCAAAATCTTTTAACCATAAAGTAAAGATTGATAAATAAGACTACTTATCTTGGCCTGCTAACACCTCAAACACAAAAAGGCTTATCTGGCTCTTCTAACCAGGCCTGACAAGAAACTCATATATTAATGCTTTGCAGCCCAAGTAGAACTGACCTAGCTATCTTTACAGGGCAAAGTCATGGTTGCTAACCTCACTGATAAACCAAGTAAAAGCAATTAAAATTATTTCATATACCAAAGTCTATAACACTTCTATCTTAAAGCTCTGCCTATTTTGAGGTGAATTTTCTTAGGGTTATGATGTATTTCCCAATAATTTAATTCCTGCTTCAACCAGGCTAAAGCTAAACTGAATTTGGTTACGCCAAAGTTATATACCCAGGTCATATCAAGGTCTACCACAAAGGACTACATACTCCATAAACTTATTGAGACTGTGCTGGCCTCCACACAGCTAGAAACACTTGCCAACCTATGAATTTTCTCAAACTGTCACAGGTAAAAACCATGTGACCTCAAACACTAGTACCTCATGTGAGGGCCCCTAAGCCTCAACCACTACATGATATTTTAGACTCCATAGTGTCTGTCAGTCCTTGTCCGTTTATTTAAGATTTCCAGCTAAGCTGGAAGCCACGGATTTTAGGAGGCCAAGTTCAGAAACAAATGAGAAGTAAGACAGGAGTTTTTAGACAGAAATTTTTTGAATTTAGCTTTATGATAAACTGTGGTATGTGTTTTGAATTTGCAGCCACAACAGTGTGCTAATATGTCCCCTCTGAACTGAATGCTTCCAAACTCTAGCCCCTCTCCGCCTCTCTTGCTAGAGCAGAGTCCATCCCTGTGAGCTCACAAGAAAGCAGACCAACAAGCCACACTCTGCATTTCAGATCTGAAAGAGACTCTAGAAGGGGATTTACAGGCCCAACTCTTTCTCCCATACTCATTATTAGTAAGATGTCTCTTCTCTGAGTGAGGAGATGGAGAGATGTCAGGGATGGTCCTTGAGCAAACACTCTGTGGCAACATGGGAGAAAGGAAGTGGATAATTCTTCCCACCCAGTATCTGGTTAGATATAAAACTCTTCAGAAATCATCTTTTCTCCTCAAACAATGCATATATTACTCCATATACTTGTGTTCAGAACTGCAGGGGACAAACTTAATCCTAACTTGATTTTTGTTTCTTAGGAAGTTAACTAAAAATAGAGGTAACCAATTTTAACCATTAAGAGTAACCAATCGAGGAAGAGAGCACAACTTCAATAATTGGTACAAAAAAAAAAAAACATGGAGAAAATTTGAGTCTGGGGAAATCCAGAATGGTCCCTAATCCAGCCTTCACTGCCCAGAGGCCTACTGAAGGGAGAAGGGGAGAGAACCCAATCCTGAGGATTCTCATGAACATTCTTCTATTTTTCAGAAGTATACTGTAGCAACAAAGTAGTAGCTTGGGTAAAAGCTAAGGAAAAGCCCTAAAAGCAGGACTTTTATATTTTTAAAAAATATTTTATATTTAAATATTTTAAAATATTTAAATATATTTACATATAAATACACAGATAGATGTATGAATAGATGCATATAAATATATGTCATCTATAATTTTATACATAAATATTATTTTATATATGTATTATATGTTATGATTACATGCCATAAAGAAATATAACTACAATATGATACAGAGTAATAGAGGTGCATTGGATAACCCACTTAGGTAGGGCTCTCTTGAATTGAGAGCTAAAAAGTGAGAAGAAAACTGGCTACCAGTGTTTCAGGAAGAGGACTAGCATGTGTGAATGCCTATGGCTGAAAAGAGCTTAGTATGTTCATGTAAGTAAAAGGGGGAAGGAAAAAAAATAGAAGTAGAACAAATGTGAACCTCAATGGAATAAGTAATTTGGGAATTTTGAAAAATTCCTAAGGCAATCAGTAGTCTTATCTAGGTGGCAGGCAAAATGGATCAAAGCCTAAGTAAAATTGCCAATCTTCACCATCAAAGTAGCATTATCAGAAACACAAGTTTCAAAATTAAACAGAAGGGCAAAAGGATAATTATGCAATTAGGTGCCCAGTTGAATTTTTTTTTCATAAAAAAAAACAGCTAATGGAACCAAAAGTAATATCTTGTTGCTGTTAAAGTCCCTCCGTCTAGTACAACACTCAGCACTTCAAAAATTTGTGACATTGTTGAATGTGGATAAAGAATAAAAATTATTATATTATATTTTTAAAAGTTAAAAGTTTAGCCCTGGGCTAATTTGACATACTTAAGAGCAATTATCTATGAGTCCAATTAAGAGCAATGAATTATTTGATAAAAGTAAATAGTTTCTTCTTACTATGTGCCAGGAATTATGCTAGGCATTTTATATTATATAATCATCACAAAATCCCTCTGAGGTAGATACCATCATTATCTCCATTTTACAGACAAGAAAACTGAGGCACAGCAAGTATTAAATACTTACCCAAAGTCACACAATTACTAAGTGGTGAAGATGGGATTTGAACTCACAAGGTCAATCTCTAGAATCTAGAATCACTTAACCATTTCACTTTTAATTTGCTATCCAGGAAGAATGACCCTATTATAAAAACAAACACCACCATCAGCACAGTGAGGATCTGCTGGTGTTGAACTCAAGCTACTTATTAGCTCAGTGTCTTTGGGCAAGTTACATAAACCCTCTAAATCTTGGCTCTTGTGAAGATCCAACGACAGCATATTACAAAGCACTTGACTTGTGGTAAGTAATCAGTGAATGTTTGTTATTAGAGTATTAGCTGTTGGAGTGACAGAACTGGAAGGGCCTCAAGTTTTTGATCTAAGCACTTCATTTCACAAATGTTGGAAGAGAAGCTCAAAATGGTGAAAGCTATTCTTAAGTCCTCATAGTTTGTTAGGTTTCTCATTTGTTCATTCATGCAAGCATTCTTACAGTCACTCATTGAATGAACACATGCTAAACATTTTTTCTTAACATAAAAAAATAAAATCACAGGTTCAGAAAACCACACAAAGTGAGAAATATTTTTTTCCCAATACTTACTCAGATCAATAAATAGAACCTTTGCAGCCCCCTCAGAGGCCCCCCTCTAAGTGCTTCATCCTGTTGACACTCTGCCTTTCTTCTGACTTTCATAATTAATCCCTTCCTCGTTTTTGCATTTGATTTTGTGACCCAAGTGTACATTCTTAGAATCTACTGTTTAATCTTGCTTTTTCTTTTAAATCTGATGTCTCTTTTAATCTACAGATTCCCATCAATTTTTTTCTTTTTCTTATAATTTATCTGCTAAATAAACTGGTCATTCAACCTATATAGTTTTCCAAATCTGGATTTCACTTATCACATCCTCACAGTGCTATTCAGCTTGTTTCTCTGTCCTTTGTGTTTTCTGCAAATTGGCAGCTAGGTCCAGAGACTGGACCAGACTCAAGTTCAACCTCTTTGACAAACCTATATTAATGACATTGTATTCTTTCCACAGGAAACATGTAATGTTTAATTTTTCTTCTTGTTCTTGTTCTTGTTCTTC